>PVJN01018598.1:0-38700 GCA_004026805.1 Lasiurus borealis
CTTTAGCTTTTTCTTATCTGTGAAGCTCTTTATCTGCCCTTCAATTCTGAATGATAGCTTTGTTGGGTAGAATAATCTTGGTTGTAGGTTCTTGCTATTCATCACTTTGAATATTTCTGGCCACTCCCATCTGGCCTTCATAGTTTCTGTTGAGAAATCAGCTGACAGTCATACGTGTGCTCCCTTGTAGGTAACTAACTGTTTTTCTCTTGCTGCTTTAATATTCTCTCTTTGTCTTTTGCTCTTGGCATTTTATTTATATATTTATTTTTAAATATATCTTATTGATTGTTCACAGAGAGGAAGGGAGAGGGACAGAGAGTCAGAGACATCCATCAGCTGCCTCCTGCACGCCCCACACTGGAGATGTGCCCACAACAAAGGTACATGCCCCTGACCGGAATCGAACCTGGGACCCCTCAGTTCGAAGGCCGACGCTCTATCCACTGAGCCAAACCGGTCTCAGGGCTCTTGGCATTTTAATTATGATGTGTCTTGGTGTGGTCCTCTTTGCATTCCTTTTGTTTGGAGTTCTCTGGGCTTCCTGGATGTGTTAGTCTATTTCTTTCACCAGGTGGAGGAAGTTTTCAGTCATTATTTCTTCAAATAGGTTTTCAGTATCTTGCTCTCTCTGTCTTCTTCTGGCACCCCCATTATTTGGTTGTTGGTACACTTGAGGTTATCCCAGAGGCGCCTTACACTATCTTCAAATTTTTGGAATATTTTTTCTTTTTGCTTTTCCAATGAGTGTTTTTTGCTGCTTTGTATTTCAAATCTTTGACTTGATTCTTTCGTTCCTCTAGTCTGCTGTTAGGTCTCTGTATAATATTTTTTTATTTCAGTCAGTGTATGCTTAATTTCTAGTTGGTCCTTTTACATATCCTTGAGGGTCTCACTCATATCCTCACTAAATCTATCCGCCTTTTCTATGAAATTCTTGAAAAACCTTCTAACTGTGGTTTTAAACTCTATATCCAGTCTTTTGCTTTCCTCCGTTTCTTTCATTTGTGATCTGTTTCTTTGTCTCCGCATTTTGGCTGCTTTCCTGAGTTGGTAAAGTGGCTTTGTGTGCTAGGTGTCTTATAGGGCCCAGTGGCTCAGCCTCTCCAGTTACCCAAGGTACTCTTGGTGCATAGCCTTGTTGTAATTAAGTCTTGATTGTCGTTGGTATCACTGGGAGGAATTGACCTCCAGGCCAATTGGCTGTGAGGATCACCTCTTTCTATGCTGGGAGAACTTCTGTGTTGGAGACAGCCTTATGAGAACAGACTTGCAAAATTGCAAAAGCCTCTCTGCTCAGCTTGGATGGGGCAGAGTCTCAGGGTGAAGCAGACTGTCTTGGCTTCCCGTAAGCTCTCTTCTATGAGGCCCCTGGATCTCAGTGTCCCTCAGTAATCACTGAAAGCACCTCTGAGAGAAAGCCATCCTCGAGTTTTGCCCACTGCCAGAGAGTCCAGATTTTCCCCGAATGAGTCTGGATTCCTATAGTCTCACCCCAAACTAGAGTTCAGTGCAGGTGGGAGCTTGTGTCTCCCTCCTGCTTGAGAAAGCTAGTCATGCACTCAGCAGTCAGTCTTCTCTGCACTTGCGTTCCTCCAGACATCTGCCTTCCACACTCCCCTGAGTCTCAGAGTGCTTTTCTCTTTTCCTGACAGTCCAGATTCCCCTTGAATGAGTCTGGGTCCTCAGGGTGTCACCTGGGACAGGATTCAGGGCAGTCAGGAGTTTCTGTCTCCCCTCCGCTTGAGAAAGCCAGCCATGCACTCAGTTGCCAATCCTCTTTGTGCGTGTCTCCGTACCTCAGCCCTTTGCAGCTCCTCTGAGTCTCAATGTGCTTTTCTCTTTCCTTCTAATTGTAGAATTTCCACTCAGCCAGCTTTCCTGTGGTTCTGGATGGTGTCTATTTTGTCTTTTAGTTGTAGTTTTGAAATTGTTGTGCAAGGCAGCAGTTTAGGTGTTTACCTGTGCCACCATTTAGGTTTCTCTTGACGATATTCTTGACACTATGTTAAGCATTTTTTTTTTTGCACTTTATGTCTGTTCCTTATGAAAGACATTGTGATTCCTATTTTGCAAATGAAGATATTGGCTTATAGAGGTTAAGTAACTTGCTCAGGATCAATTATCAAGTAGCTAAGAGCTGGTAAATAAATGAGTCAGTATTCCCCAAGTATCCAGAAAAGAGATACCACCAATACCAGAGACCAGAATAAAAATCAGGGGATATAGAGATTTACTCTTGGGCTCCATTCGGGAGCACTCATTCTGCCTGGAGAAAATACTAAATCCCAGAATTCTAAGGCTAATATTTACTAGCATTTTTATACTTTCAAGTTGTTCCTTGAGACTAGGAAGCAAAGAGTATTGACAAAGTACCAACCGATGTTCACATCACAGCATTACTGTTCCGTATTACACAGCAGGTAACAGGCATGGAGCTTTTCTCAGTTTTCTCCTAATGGTCTTCATCTTGCCAGTTTCTCTTCCACCATGTGTCTTCTAGGGTTCTTTCTTCAACATAGTTTTCTATTTTAAACACTCACCCTAGGAGTTAAGGAACCTAATCTACTACCCACACCCTAACTGCATTAATGCTCCCCAGCCAGTTGGTCCTCTCTGGAATTGACCTTGAGTTTTTCCCTCATCCTGAAACCTTCCCTGCCCTTACAGGTGCCATCTCACCATTTCTTTTGTCAAGAGGACCCCATCAATGTGCTCCAACTTGCTGCCTCCCATCAACCTTTCCTGATTCCCAAATCTGGTTACATGTTCCTTGTGTGGGTTCACATAACACCATGTGATTCTCTCAGACAGGGCATTTCTCATTTCACACAACTCTTGTCCATGTTTTCTTGTCCCTCACTCCCAGGAGACCATGACCTCATTCTAGGCAGGGACATCTCTCTGTCTAGCACCAAGTATAGTGTCTGGTACCCAGCAGGCCTTCACTCCTTGTTGAATGGGTTGTTACACTGTTTGCATGTGAATCCTCTCCCCTCTACACTCTATGCTCCTCCAGGGTAGCACTTGGTACACAGCATTCATTAAGCATTCTGTGCATAACCCAGTGTTTCATGAGGGCCTACTCTGTGCCAGGTGATGAGGATATACCTATCACTTATGGTCCTTGCTCTCAAGGAGCCTAAATTAAGGTGGAGAAAACATGATACACATATGAGCAAGCAAATTACTTAATTACAGATTGTGGCAAAGTGGTAGGATAGAGAATAATGGGGCTTGGTGAGTAGAACACCTTCCAGAATGAAACCACATCTCTTCCCCTCCTTTTCTTACCCAAGCCGTTTTCTTCTGAGTCCCCTTTCTCTGCTTGCTCAGATATTTGTAAATATTGCTTTTTCCCTTTTCCATCTTTTTTCTGTTTGTTTTATTTTTGCAAAGCATACCCTTCATTTATTGGCATGCATCATCTACTAATTCTCCTGGGTATTTATTAACTTACTAGAGGCTTAGTGCATGGATTTGTGCACTGGTGGGGTCCCTCAACCTGGCCTGCACTCTCTTGCAATCCAGGACCCCACAGCCTGTGGGGATCGGGCTGAAGCTGGCAGTCCGACATCCCCGAAATGATACAGTAGTGCACAAAATAGGGAGGAGCCTGAGTCCAGGTTGGGTGCCACTCCCACTCATTCCGGCCCTGCTGCACCTGCTACTGCCTCCGGCTGCTCAGTAGCATTGCAGCAGAGGCAGAGAGGCTGGTGCTGCCACAGCTGTGCTTGCCAGCCATGAACCCAACTGTGGGAGTGCACTGACCACCAGAGGGCAGTTCCGGTGCTGAGTGTCTGCCCCCTGATGGTCAGTGCACATCATAGTGACCAGTTGTTTGGTCGTTCGGTCATTCAGTCACTTAGGCTTTTATATAGATAGATAGATAGATCTTAGTATACTGAGCTCTCTCATTTATTTCCCATAGTCTGTACATTTTTATAATAGGTACACTCATTGTACCTATAATAGGTACACTCAGTGTACCTATTATAACTAAAATTCCTTGAGAATTTTAGTTATAATAGGTTATTGACTGCATCCTCAGAGTGGAGGATAGTGATAAACAAGACAGACAAGATCGTTGCTCCATGGAACTTAAGTTCCAGTGAGCAAATAACAAGTAAATAAATGAACAAAGTATTTGAGACTGTGGTAAGTGCTGTTCATAAAAATGAAAGAGTGATGTGAGAAAGAGACTGCTTCAGGGAGGGTGGCCAGAGAAGGCACCTCTGGAGAAATGATTTTTGAGCTGAGCCCACAGTGAAGAGGAGTTGGCCAAGAGGATATCTGGAGATAGCCTTGCAGGTGGAAGCAAGAACTTCTGGAAAGCTGCAAGAATGAGGGGCAGAAAGCAAGCAATGGTGCTGAGGCTGAGCAAGCAAAAAGGAGAGCTAGCTGCATGGCCTGAGACAGGAGAGTGAGGCAGAGTATATTGTGTGCTCAATATGCATTTATTGAATGAATGAATGAATGATCTAATGATACAAAACTCTATGTGTATCTTACTACCATCTGGGCTGTACTTTCTTGCATTCACTGTGCATGGTACCCATGGTGTTAGGTTATTTTCCTGTCACTTCCTTGGCTATCATATGATGTATGTAGCTGAGTTTTAGCCTCTCTACATCTCCCCCATCCCACTCCCACTACAAATCTCAATTTAATGCCCTTTTATTCAGGCTGGCAAGTCTTGAGCCAAAATAAATTTTCTCAGGGGTAGCTCAGTTCATTTCATTCCAGTATCACAGGCTATTGTTTAAAGACAAACACTGTCTGCCAACACCAGATTTGTACACAACCAGTCTGGCATTGCTTTTCTTCTCTCCTGACTCCCAAACTTACAATCTCTAGTTCAGTTTGATGAACATTTATTGAGTAACAATATTGTGAAGACCCTGGCTAGGCAATGTTTAAGGTGAGAGCTCTGGTGACAGTTCAGGTTTGACACTCTGTGTGTGAATCTGATCCTTTGTGACCCTCAGTTTCACCAACAATACAATGGGGATAATAATAGCATCTACCTCATGGACTGTGCATTGGGATTGAGATTACCAAGTAACCCTCTCAACCTAGTGCTTGGCACACAGTAAGTGTTCAGTTAATGCTAGCTTAAAAAAAGGTTTTTAAAATGTAGTTTCTGTCTTGAAAGTGCTCTATGCTAATGAAATAGATGTACTTACAAAGCAAATTTGACAGGTACTGAATAAAGTATAAACCAAGACCTGTTAGGTAGATATAAGGGAAGCAGTTAGTATTGATCAGATCAGGAAGAGATGCCAGAGGCCTCTAGGGGAGGCAACTACTGTGATGGTGACAACATCAGAATAAGGACAAGCCAGACTAAAGGAATAAAATTCATTGTTACTTCAATCAAAGCAACTGTCTACCTACTGTGTAAAAAGCAGTTAATGATCAAGGGATTGAAAATCCTAGCTAATAAAAGAGTAATATGCAAATTGACTGTACCTCCATGACACCCACCAGCCAATCAGAGTGACTATGCAAATTAATCCAACCAAGATGGCTATGGCCACAGAGAGAGTAGGAGGGAGGCTTGGGTTGCCCTGGTGATGGAGGAAGCCAAGCTTTCTGCTTAAGGCAACAAAGTTTCAATGGCTACGCAAGCAGAAGGCTTGGCTCCACTCCAGGCTACAAAGTTTCAATTGTAGAAGATAAATAAATCCCAGATACCAGGGCCTCCACTCAGGTCACTGGGGATCATGACTGGCCTGCAAACCACCACAGGCCCCTCACCCAGGCCACCCCACACCCCAAGGGAACACCCACCCTGAGCCAGGACACCCTTCAGGGCAAACCAGTTGGCCCCACCCATGCAACAGGCCTCTGTCCTATCTAATAAAAGAGTAATATGCAGATTGACCATCACTCCAACACACAAGATGACTGCCCCCATGTGGTCAAAAGACCCTGCCCCCATGTGGACACAAGATGGCCATCACAAATGGCAGGCAGGGGAGAGCAGTTAGGGGTGACCAGGCAGGCAGAGGAGGAAAGTTGGGGGTGATCGGGCCTACAGGGAAGGGCAGTTGGGGGGTGACCAGTTAGGGGTGACCAGGCCTGCAAGGAGGGCAGTTAGGGGTGACCAGCCCACAGAGGAGGGCAGTTAGGGGCAAACAGGCTGGCAGAGGAGCAGTTAGGCATCAATCAGGCTGGCAGGGGAATGATTAGGGGGTGGTCAGGCTGGCAGGTAGAAGTGGTTAGGGGCAATCAGGAAGGCAGGCAGGTGAACAGTTGGGAGCCAGCAGGCCTGGATTGTGAGAGGGATGTCCGACTGCCCATTTAGGCCTGATCTGATTCGGCCTAAATGGGCAGTCGGACATCCCTCAAGGGGTGCCAGATTGGAGAGGGAACAGGCTAGGCTGAAGGACACCCCTCCCCTGTGCATGAATTTCGTGCACCAGGCCTCTAGTCCTATATGCAAATATGCAAATATGCAAATAGACTGAATAGCGGAATGGCCAGTTGCTATGATGCACACTAACATCAGAGGGCAGATGCTCAACGCAGGAGCTGCCCTAAGCCTACTGACCCCAGGCTAGCCAAGGCGGATGCCAGTGGGGTCCCCCAAGATCACCCTGCTTATTGCCCTGCAAAGGGACATGACTGGTTGTGGTGGTGGAGGGAGGGGCCGGCCAATGAGTGGACAGCAGCAGGGGCAGGGGCAGTGAGCAGGTGGGCACCAGGCTGGCCAAGATGGGTGCCAGCAGCCCATTCCCCTCCACCCTCCAGATCGTCCTGCCAGTCACATTGAAGATCGGCCCTGATCTCCAGCCAGGCCTAGGGATACAAAGAACTCTTAAAACTCAACAATAAGAAAAAAAACTGATTTGAAAAATGGGCCAAATACCTTAACAGACACCTCACCAAAAGAAGATATACAGATGGCAAATAAGCAAAAGAAAAGATGCTCAATATGATATGTCATCAAGGAAATGAAAATTAAAACAATGAGATTAAAACAATAATGTTCACATCCAGGACAATGAAACCACCAAAATGCTGCCAAGAATGTGGAACAATAGGAACTCTCATGTACTACTGGTGGGAATGAAAAATGTTATAACACACTATACATACTTTTATCATATGACCCAGCAATCATGCTCCTTGGTATATACCAAAAGGATTTAAACTTATGCCTACATAAAAACCCAAATGTGAATTTTTATAGCAGCTTTATTCATAATTGCCCTAATCTAGTGTAAGGTTCGAGGCCCTAAAAATGGAGTCGGAGACCAAGGCAAGTTAAAAGAAGAAGTTTATTTCACACTAATGAGCAAGATTCATTATGAAAGAGGGTAGAAAAAACAGGATTAGAGGAGAAGGAGGACTCAGTAGGGCTGTCTCACAGGGGAGAACTGTTAACAGGTGCAGAGGTGAACATGCTTTTTGAGGGGAGGAACAGGAAAGGATGGGGTCCAGGGCACTCAGCACCCATTGATTGGTGGTTCAATGTCTCGAGGATGCACGAATTTCTTGCACTAGGTGTCTAGTAATATATAACAGGTAGTTTCACTGCTTGAAAAATCCTCTTTATTTTTCCTATTCATCTTTCTCTTCCACTAATTTTTTACTATCTTCATAGTTTTGCCTTTTTTAGAATGTCAGATAGTTGGAAACATACAGAGTATGGCTTTTTAAATTGGCCTCTTTCACTTAGTAATACTCATTTAAGGTTCCTCCATGTCTCTTCATGGCTTAGCTTTTTTTTCTCTCTCAATCCCTCCACCTCCTTCCCCAGCTCATTTCATTTTAGTGCTAAATATATTCCATTTTCTGAATGTACTAGTTTATCCACTCATCTGTGGAAGGATATCTTGGTTGCTTCCCCCAACTGGTGGGCAGAGTATGACATAACCTGTGTCTGGCTTCCAACTGCTCACCTGCTTGCCTGATTGCTCCTAACCACTTCTGCCTCCTAACCACTCCCCTGCCAGCCTGATTGATGCCTAACTGCTCCCCTGCCAGCCTGACAGTCGGGTCACCCCCAAATGCCCTCCTCTGCATATTCCCTCTTTATTAGATAGGGTTTTTTTCTTTAACATATTGGAGAGCCCTAACTGGTTTGGCTCAGTGGATGGAGCCACGGCCTGCAGAGTCAAGGGTCCCAGGTTCGATTCTGGTCAAGGCCACGTACCTTGATTGAGGTTATATACCTAGTGGGGAACATGCAGAAGGAGGCTGATTGATATTTCTCTTTCATAGATGTTTCTAGCTCTCTATCCCTTTCCCTTCCTCTTTGTAAAAAAATCAATAAAATATATATAAAAAAGAAACAGTTAAGATTTCTCCATATCTGCCTGGCTGGTGTGACTCAGTGGCTGAGACCCAGGCTGGGGCTGGGACGGGATCACTCCATGGGGAGTGAATTTTTTTTTTTTAGTGTCAGGAGGTCCTCTGGGCAACATTCTGCCAGGCCGCTTACTCTGCTGGGACTCTGGCAGGACTTAGAGGAGTAAGCTATGGGGGCCACCATTTTTGTTGTGATGGTTAATTTGCATATTATTCTTTTATTAGGCTAGCAAAAGTGGAGATTTATTGAAGAACAGGTACAGACTCCCACGTGGGGAGGGGGAAAGGGTCCCACTGAGTGCCTTTTCCCTATGGCTTATAAAGGCTGCAGATCCTGGTGCCTTGATAACCCCTCTTCTTGGTCACTATTCCCTTGGACTGGTTACTACAGTAACTCCTAGGCTCAAAGGGGACATGTGAAGTTCTCCCCCTCCTTCCTTATTGTTTTCCTATTCCCTTTGGGCTTTCTTCTTCTCCTTCTGGATGAGGGTTTCCTTCTCTTTATTTTGTAAATATAGACCTGCTGTTCCCAGCTCCCTCATTCTATGGAAATGTACCTGTTGCAGCTTTTCAGCTTCCCTATTCTATGGAAATATACCTTCTGCTGCTCTGCTTGCATCTGCATGATATTGTAATGGCAGACACATATTATTATACATTTGTCCAAACACAGAGACTGTACAACACCAAGAGTAAACCCTAAACTATGGACTTGGGGTGATAATGTGATAACACATGTACACTCTGGTGGGGAACATTAATAATGGAGGAGGCTATGCATGAGTTTGATGGTTCTTTAAAATCTAAACATCAAATTATGCTGTAACTCAGCAGTTCCACTTTAAGTATACACACAAAATAACTGAAAATAGTGACTCAATCAGATAATTGTATGCCATGTTCAACGCAGCATTTTTCTAGCCAAAATGTAGAAATAACCCAAGGTCCATCCATCACAGATGAATAAACAAAGTGTGGTACACACACAGATTATTTATTCAGCCATAAAAAGGAATGAGATTCTGATATATGATACATGAATGAACCTAAATGAAATAAGCCAAACACAAAAGGACAAGTATTGTTATGATTCCACTTATTTGAAATATCAAGGACAGGCAAATTCATAGAAACAGCAAGTAGAGTAAAAGTTATCAGGGGCTCGGGGGAGGGGAATCAAGAGTTATTGCTTAACTGTTACAGAGTTTCTGTTTGGAATGATGAATAAGTTTTGGAAATAGTGGTGATGATTGCCCAACATTATGAATATAATTAATGCAGTTGAATTTTACATTTAAAAACAGACATAGCCCTGACTGGTTTGGCTCAATGGATACAGCGCCAGCCTGCAGACTGAGAGATCCCAGGTTTGATTCAGGTCAAAAGCATATACCTTGGTGGCAGGCATATCCCCAGAAGGGCAGCTGGTCGATGTTTCTCTCTCATTGATGTTTCTAACTCGCTATCCTTCTCCCTTCCTCTCTGTAAAAAATCTATGAAATATATATTTTTAAAAACAGATATAATGGTAAATTTTATGTGTATTTTACCACATTAAAAAGAAACAGTTAATAAAATGGGGAGGGAAAATCACTAAAAACTACTAATCACAGCTAACATTTATTTTGGATACAACCAAGAGGGGGTTCTTTTGCTCTGTCAAATAAATAAATTTAAAATCTAGCAAACATCAGAGCAGAATTAAGGGCCAAGTCTACAAAAGAGACAGGAGGGGACATTTCAGTAGTTTTAACAGCTATACAAAGTTACATATTGTAAGGGAAATATAAGTATATTCAATGGCTTTATACTTGTCTAATACTTGACATTTCAAATTTTGAAAATATGAAAATTATTACCAAGCAAAACTCAAACCACATTAGCAAGGTTTAAAAAATGGAGCAATTTAATTATTATAATACAGAGAGCTTTAAGAAGTTTTTAAATGTGTAAAAGAAAGAACAGTTTAGTGCATTAAATTGTTACAATCTTTACATTGCTTCTTTTAAAAAAGTTAACAGTAGTATGAAAAAGTCACCCACAAAGCCAGCTGTCTGAGTGAAGAAATCAGCTAAACGGCAGCATTTTGGAATTACTAATAAAGCTATAATTAAAAAATGAAAAGTTTATAAAAATGAAAGCAGCATGCATATTCAAGGCTTTTTTATAACATTTTCATTAGCTGACAAACATTAAAACATGAGATTAATATTTATTATCCATTAAATTAGATTAAACTGGCCAAGCCCACTACATCTGGTCATTCAGAAAAAAAACAAACAAAAAACCCCAACATTTTAAAACACAAAGCTGAGCCCTGCCAGAGTGGCTTAGTTGGTTGAGGACTGTCCTGTGCACCGAAAGGTTGCTGGTTTCAATCTTGGTCAGGGCACATGCCCTACAGAAGCAACCAATCTCTCTCTCTCTCTCTCTCTCTCTCTCTCTCTCTCTCTCTCTCTCTCTCTGTCTCAGCATGTCCTTAGGTGAGGAATAAAAGTAAATGAAAATAAATAAAATAAAATACAAAGCTAATTGAACTGAATATTTCTTCTATGAAGAAAGCACATTTTGAAAAATGATCCCCTAATCACAGAAGAAAGGGTCCTTCTCAACATGAATGAACAGCACCAGTTTTTTACAAGGTTTATAAGTTAGT
Source organism: Lasiurus borealis (assembly GCA_004026805.1). Taxonomy (NCBI): domain Eukaryota; kingdom Metazoa; phylum Chordata; class Mammalia; order Chiroptera; family Vespertilionidae; genus Lasiurus; species Lasiurus borealis. Next base: position 10,976 of record PVJN01018598.1, read on the forward strand.
AGGAACTTTCATATCCTGGAGAGCTGACTTTTAATTCATTATGATCAGTTAAGAATTTTTTCTCTATTCACTAAAGTTATTACACAAAGTTGAATTTCACTGAAAGATAATTCTTAAAAGTTCTAATTTGAAACCTGTACAAACATTTGATTTCCATACGATTGGCATAGCATTTATTTCAGAGGTTCACCCCATCCAAATTCTTATGCCAGTTTCTTTTCCTTTTTCAGTATTGATTATCTTCAGTTTAATAAAAATCCAATTCAGCTTCGAATGAAAACAAGTAACAAAAGCATTACAAGTAGTAATAGTGGTATCCATGAAAGATTAAGGGCCAATAATACCACAAAATCTCATTGTGCCAACATGTGTCAAAAGGTTGTATTTTCACTTACATTGAAAATGTATAAGCCTATGCATAACTTTTAATCTTCATGCAGGGCCTGATAAATGACAGAAATAAATCAGGTTTTTCTTTTTCCTGTTTCCAACAATTTTTACTCTGGGAACTGTTTCATCACTCAAAGTATAAGCTTAATAACATATCAGAGAATACAGACAATAAGGTCCATCTCACCAGATATACAGTATTACACTAGACAAAATATGAGGACAAGCTCTAGTGGTCATTAAACCCTCTCTGAAAGTCCAAGAATCAGAATGTCTCCATCTTCTCAGAATAAAAATGTATTAAAATTTGAATTTTTACAAGTTGTTTTTTAATGTGTTCTATTTACATTGCAGAACTTCCACCAGCTGCAGTAGTTTAACTTTGGCACAACATTAAGTTCCATTTCTTTTGGGTACTGGATCCTATTTTTTGAGAATGTGTATGCTCCCAAAGGGTTTCAGTGTCATTAAAGATTGGGCCCATTCACAGTAAATCAGATAGCTTGAATTGAAGAATTGATTCTCCTCCAACGTTTTAGGCAGCTACAAAACAAACAAACAAAAAAACAACAACACATACACACACAATAAAAAACTAAAAATTTAAAGGAAACCATACTTTAATGTTTACCTCTTTTATAAACAAAAAATGATAGAAATTAGCCATGAAAACACATCCTCTTTAATCACTCAGTAATACTGAGAACTTCCAAGTATATAATGCACTAGATTTTGTGTGCAATTCCTGTATATGTGTCCTGCATATACTAGACTTACTTTAAAGGCATTTTTACCTATATGTAATAATTTTTACCTTTATAAAATAATTTTCTTCAAATTGTTAGTAAGAAGTATATATTTCATTGTCAGTGTCTGTAATAAACTATGAAATCTAAACTCTTGTCTTTTTTTTCTTTTTTCTTAACTCTTGTAATTTTTTTCTATTTATATACATCAAGTCCTCAAATAACTTTGATTGGTTTAACATCATTTTGTTATAACATGATGAGATACTGCAGGAACTTAATTTTTGCTTATATCCATCAGCCTGTGGTAAAATTGGTTTCCTTATACAATCACTTCACTTAAAGTCACAAACCTATTGACAACATTAAGTGAGAACTTCCTATACAAGGCTGGACTGTGCAAAAGACACATATGTACAGTAATCCTCCTTATCAATGGTTTCACTTTTTGTGGCCTACTACAGTCCAGAAATATTAAATGGAAAATTCTAGAAATAAACAATTCATAAATTTTAAATTGCATGCTGTTCTGAGCAGCATAATGAAATCTCACATCATTTCCCCCCATTTTGCCCAGGACGTGAATTATCTCTCTGTTCAGGAGATCTATACTGAACGTACTACCTGCCCATTTCTCACTTAGTAATTCTCTGGGTTATCTGGTCAGTTATCAGAGAGAGAGAGAGAAAGAGAGAGGGGGGAGAGGCAGAAGGAGGAGGAGGGGGGGGGAGAAGAGGGAGAAGAAGAAGAAGAAGAAGAAAGAGGATGGGAGAGAGAGAGAGAAAGAGACACCACATTCATATAACTTTATTACAATACTAGAGGCCCAATGCATGAATTAGTGCACCAGTGAGGTCCCTTGGCCTGGCTTGCGGGATTGGGCTGAAACCGACTTTCTGATATCCTCTGAGGTGTCCCAAATTACGAGAGGATGCAGACCAGGCCTAGGGACCCCACTGGTGCACTATCGGGGTTGGGGAGGGACCATGGGAAAACTCCAGGGCATGTCCAGCCCATCTTGCTCAGTCCTGATCAGCTGGACCCCAGCAGCAAGCTAACTTACCAGTTAGAGTATCTGCCCCTGGTGGTCAGTGCACATCATAGGGAGCGGTTAATCAGCTTTAGCATATCATTAGCATGTTACAATTTGATTGGTTGAACGGCCAACCAGAATGACTGGACACTTAGCATATTAGGCTTTTATTATATAGGTTATTATAACTGTTCTATTTTATTAGTTATTGTTAATCTCTTACTGCACCTAATTTATAAATTGGACTTTGTCATAGATACATACATACAAGAAAAAACATAATTTAAAAAGGGCTTGGTACTATATGTGAGGGTCTTGGAACATATCCCAGGAAGATAAGGGGGCACTACTGTATCTCACTTTTTACAATAACTATTTTGGAAAGGTTTGGTTACTTTTTTTTGGTAAGTTGGATTATATTTAAATGAAAAAGTAACTATTGAGAGGAAACTTACAGTGAATACTTTCATAAGATAAAAATTTAATTTGTTAAGCCAATAATTTGTTAATTAATGTCTTTATAATTTCAGATTTTTGCATATATTTTTTAAAAAATATATTTTTATTAATTTCAGAGGAGAGGAAGAGGGAGAGAGAAATAGAAACATCAACAATGAAAGAGAATCATTGACTGGCTGCCTCCTGTACGCTCCCCACCAGTCGTTGATCCTGCAACTGGGGCATGTGCCCTTAACGAGCACTGAACCTGGGACCCTTCAGTCCATAGGTCAATGCTCTATCCACTAAGCCAAACTGGGCATGGCTAGTCTTTTGTATATTTTAAGAGCAAGGCAAGTTTGCATATGTACCACAAAAGTATACGGATAACATATATGACACATTTTTTGAAAACTGTGTAGCTTTGTGTGAAATATTTTATCATAGTTACTATTAAAGTATTAATATAATAATTTCCACACAAACTTAAAGTAAGGTCAAACTAAAATATATAAAAAGTTCAGATTAGTTTTAGAAGACTACAATTTCCCAAAAAAATCACTGCAGAGGTTACTACAACAACAATTCATTGCAGCAAAAATTTTATTGTTTTAATCTTGGCTGAGTGCACATTCTTGTGTCTAGCAATAAAAAAAGAAAAAGCCTGTTAAAAATATTTTATGCATCTGGGTCAGAAGAAAGCCTGTCCTGAAGAGTTCTGACATTAGGAAATGGAAGACTGCCTCACGATAAAGCTGTACAAAGCTATTTAACTTATAACCTACAATACGGGTTGTTCTATAACCTGAATGAGATTTATTCAAAAGTAGGTGCATTTTTAGTTTCACCTTTTTCTCTGCCTGACAAAAATTTTAATGAAAACTTGGAAAAGGATTGCTAAACAGTAAGAATAGTGTCTGGGACATATTAAGCTCTCTATACGCAATTGTTATAACAAAATAAATAAAACCATGAAGGAAGACGTGGTGGAATGAAGGAGATACTGTGTAGAAAAAGAGAGGGTAAAAGTATAGGCTGGGATAGGGATGCAAAAAGCTAGGGAAATACATAAATATACTCATATGATCATAAGAGTCTATGCCTCATTTCCTCCCTTACAGTCTGACAACACTGCAGCAATTTTGGATAATAAGATGCTTTTGGACTACTGATAAACATATACAAACATTTCATGAAAACTGAATTTTTTTTTTGAAAAGTACAGTTTTATCCTGGAACACTCAAAAACTGAGAGTAAAGAACAGAACAATGCTACCGAATTCCAAAAGCATTTAAGAATTGAAGTCCTAACTCCAAACCAGGTATCTGATTTGCAACTACAGTGATATTTTAATTAATCCAACCTATAAGAGAATGAAGATTTAAGGAATATGCCAACCTTTTACATTTACAGCATATTTACTTGCACTTTTATGACTATAGGGAGATATTTTTAACTAAATATAGCATTTTTGTGGGTAGCAGGTTTGTTTTATATCAAAGAATAAAAAGAAATTTTAGGCAATTGAGTTCATTTAATATCAAATTTGTTGTTTACATTCTGATCTCTAAAACAGAAACAATTTATATTATCGTTTTTAAAAACATATGCCACCCAAGTAAACCTGGAACTTATATATGGCCTAAAATAGACCTTTGGCTTTTAATAGGAAAAATATTGAGTTATTTTTAATACATAAAACATTTTAAACTATAGTTAAAAATCTAAGTTTGGGGGGTAATACAATGAAAGAAAAAAGATACCATTTTCACCTAGTTTCCTAAAACTGAGCAATCCTCACCTATGTGGCAAGTATTTCTTGCAGTATATTTTCCCCCTTCTTTTTTTAAAATTTCCTTAAATAGGCAAAAAATGAAGCTTTAGTGAAGGAGGATTACAAAAACTAAATTTTAGTTATCTTTAGTATCTGTGTATTCCCTCATACCCACCAGTCTCCCTTTTTAGAAAATGGGTAACTTTCACTTAAAACAAAGTAAAAAACACTAAACTCTACATATTAAACAGAACAATCATAATAATCAGACTATACATGCTAATCATATATTTCTTGGCTATACTCTTAGTACCCAGTTCTCTTATTAGGTAAAACTATTTAAGAAAACTATCAAAAGTGGAGATGACAGATACCAGGTGGCTGTTCTAAATGTGTGTGGTTGATGAATATATGCTTGGATTAAAAACTTACATTTCAGTCATCTGATTTAGAAAGCTTCCGCTTCACATGTTGTGGGGGTTCCCAGGTGTCACTATCATCTGTTTCTTCTTCATCCTCTTCCTGATCATCAATAACTTCATCTTCCTCCTCGTTTTCCTCAAATAACTCTACACCTAACTCTGATCTTCTCTGTCTTTCGGCAAACCACTCTCTGACCTGCTCATAGCCCATGTGTGATTTGTTAACAAGTTCGTCAAGGTCTTGCTCATTAAGAAATTTGTGCTTCAGGTAATAATCCTTAAGTATTGCAGTTCCAGTTTTAAATTTTATGAGTGACACCCCCCTGTCCCAGTTGTTTATTCTCTTGCCTCCTCTAGGCCGCCCACGTGGCCTTCCTCTTCCCCTTCCTTTGGGTCTTCCTCTCCCCCCTTTCCTAAGGGAAGACAGACCATTCATACCACTCGAATTGGAGCTTTGATAGTAGTAGTACCATTTTAAGTTTCTATTTTTCCAAGCATAACGGGTGTCCCCAAACCAACTAATTACGTCTTGTCTAGCAAGCCCGCTTTCTTTGGCCAATTTGTCATACTCTTCTGGTGACGGCCACTGGGATCGGACAAAAGCACTTTTGAGCATGTACAATTGCTCAGGTGTTTTTTTACATATCTTGCCTGCACTCCCTGCCTTAGTTGCACCAGATTCATCTCCAGAAGTTTCTCCCGCTTCTTCTTTGGAACTACCTGCATTAGTTTCATCTATTTCCATTTTCTCTTCATTTAAAGCTTTTGATTTCTTCTTCTCTGTAAACCAAGCATCAATTTCTCTCCTGGTCAGTTTGGTTTGCACTCTTAACCTATTTAATTCTTCATCTGTCAGTACGGAGTTGTTGAGAAAACTGGCCTGAAGGGCCTGGAGTTGCTCTGCTGTCTTCTCTTTAAACTTTTGGGGAGTAAAGTCAGGGAAAGGATTCCAGGATTGTTTATGCTGTGAAGTAACAGGAATTGGGGATTCTGTGGTTTCATCACTGGAGTCTATAATAATGGGAGTGGAGGAATCATTGTTGAGATGTAAGCACTGATTACTCTTTGAATTTCTCTGATTGTACCTTGTGTCGCTAAACCATTTTTTAATCTCTCCTTTTGTCAAGCCTGTGATTTTCATAAGTCTGCTAATTTCTAAGTCATGAGGAAACTGATTTTTAAGGTAGCTAACTTTTAATTCTGCCAGTTGCTCTTTAGTCTTTTTTGCCCGAATACCAAATGAATCGGGGTTTGCCAATGTGGTTTCGTGTTTGACAGGCTGAGAAGCTGGGACTGCTGCTGCTGTTGCTGTTGCTGCTGCGGCGGCGGCTGCTGCTGCTGCTGTTGCTGCCGCCGCCGCTGCCGCTGCAGTTGCTGCTGCCGCCGCTGTTGTTGCTGCTGTTGCTGCTGCTGTGGCTACTGCTGCTGGCTTTGTTTCTGCAGGAGGCGGAGCAGCAGGGGCCTGACTCTTCTGTATGTTGCTTTGATTTGGCACCCCTGTCACTGTCAAGGCTATTGGTGCTGTTACCGGCAAGGTGTTCGCTCCAGCTACTTGTGTAAGAACCAGGCCTGGCTGACCGACTATTTGGCATGTCTGTAAAATGGATGGTAAGCCATTACTCCCTGTGGAAATGTGTGTCGGAATAACAGTTATGGTCTGAGGTACAGTGTGTACTGTCCCGTTGAATTGCTTTCTTCTTGCCTCCTCTACTTCCTCAGGAGTCCAGCTCACACCATGCTTTAGACGTTGGGCTGAAAACCATATCTTGATCTGCTCCTCTGTATATTTTGCTTGAGCGGAAAGAACAGTAATTTCTGACATGGTTGGATAAGGGAATTTTTTGTAGGTGTTAAGCAAAAGGGGGTTGTTATCCAATGCAACATTGTAAGTAGGAATGCTACTAACAGGAATTAAGACTTTGGGAATCAAATTGGAATTCTGCTGAGCTGACACAGCGGTTATCACCTGTGCTAGTCCAGGAAGAACTGCTGCTGGGGTCACTATCGTGCTGGCAGCATTTGGGTGTATTCTATTGACAATGGAAGTACTGGTATTAGAGTCAGAAGCTGAAGAACTAGGATTTTCCACACTTTCTTCACGGTCTGATTTTATCTCCTTCTCTTTCTCTTCAGGAACATCCTCAACTGAGTTATGATGAACTGTAATACGCTTGTTCTCCACTTTATTTTTCATCATTTTCATGATGGGAGTTTTACTGATAGGAATTCCTGAAGAAGAAACTTCTGTAGATTCAGCCGGTTCTGAATTCTCCTCTTTAACAAAACTACCATCAAAAGTCAGGTCGTTTATAGTTTGTTCAAAGATTGTCTGGTTATTTCGTTTCACCATAGTCAACCTAAAATTCTCTTCTCCTGGGTGGTACTTCAGATTATGCTCCGAAAGTGCATCATACCTTTTGGTGAGAAAATTACATTCGACACAAACATAGGAGGAATTTAGCACTATGTTGGGATGTTCTGAATCCACATGAAAAGTAAACATATTTAGGTCTGGAGTTTGAAAAGTACAATATTTACATTCATAACCACCTTCAACTTTTTTATTTTGCTGATTGTCAGAATCCACAGATTCATGAATTTCTTCCTCACTTGAGATGCTCTCTGCTTTACTGTTTTCTACAGGTGTGAGTACAGGAGGCCCTTCCTCCAAATCTGATATCAACTCGAGGTCTGGATCCTGTTCACTGGCAAGGACCATGCAGGGTGTTGTTGATTTTCGCCTGCTTGCCATGCTTATGTTATGGGGGAAATCTCAGTGGTGATTAAAAAGCATTGAGGCTTAAAACTATTCAGTATTCTTCATTTGAAAACAATGGCTTTTGGTTCTTCAGGTCTGTTTTTATGCTCAACAAGTCTCATTAGCAGCTTTTTCATGGTTCAATCAAGTAAAGAATTTATTGTTGGCAGATAAAATACTGTTGAACTGCTGGAATTTTTGAAGCACAACTCCAATCACCTACATTAAAATAAATTTAAAAATGTTTTTAAATGAGTGATTATGATCTTTTAAACAAATAACAGTTGTATTTCACTTATATGAAGCTGTTGGATGGCTTAGTTACAAAGATCTGAACTAAGATCAAAACGAGGAAAAAAAAGTCCTCTATGGATGAAAATAGATGTCTCCAAACCAACTCACTGAAGGTCATGCACTACATTCATGGGTCAGCCTACAGGCTTATTTGGATTTTTCAGCTAGCTATATATTGGAAGGGATGTTGGGGAACAAGTGTGCTTTGCCAAGAGTATTACCAATGTGGAATGATAATCAGTTAACAAGGAAGAAACTTTAAAACTATAAAAGCAATCACACTCAGAGACTTTGGCCATTAAGTGTATAAGAAATTCAACCTATCAGTTATGCCTGCTTCTATTGGTCTATCTCATCATCCCAAAACCATGCCCCGTATGGTAAAGAAGCAAAGATATGATATGTATGATCAAAGTTTTAGAAACACTACTCTTATTAATTTCCACAGTGCTACCAGGATTTATAAAAATCATCTAATCATACCAATCTTCTGACTTAAAATTTATGAAAGAATAAAGTCCAAACTCCTGAAGCCACAGAGTTCCCTTCACAACCTGGCCCGACTTCAATCTCCTGACTCTTATTTCCATATGCTTTAAGCCCAGCAGAAATGATTGCTGTGCCAGGGAATCTCCATGCAAGCCGACTCTTATACCAGAGCACATGTTTGTGCACTTGGTGGGATGATCTCTTTGTTTGCCTTATAATTCACCCTCCTCCCAGGTTTATTTTCTATTCTAGTATTAACCATGTTGTAGTAGAGAAATATTACATTTCTGTCCCACAACACAGTCCTCATTATAGATGTGTGTTTCATTATTTCTTCCTTTTTCTATGTGATAGCTTTATCCTATATAATAAAAGGGTAATAAGGGTAATATGCAAATCAACCAAAAGGTGAAATGACCAGTCGTTATGACGTGCACTGACCACCAAGCAGCAGATGCTCAATGCAGGAGCTGCTCCCTGGTGGCCAGTGCACTCCCACAGGGGGAGCACCACTCAGCCAGAAGCCCTGAGCCAGGTTCACATTCCCTGAGGGTTCCCTGACTACAAGAGGGCGCAGGCCAGGCTGAGGGACCTCCTCACCCCTGCCTCCCAAGTGCACAAATGTCATGTATTGGGTCTCTAGTTGAGATATAACAAAGCCCCTGAAACACTGGATTAAGCCAATGAACTTTATATCTTTAACCTAAAGTTCTCCCAGCTGAGCTGTCTTGGCAATCTCATTAATTTCTATATCTTCTTTGTCTGTAAGAAGCCAGGAAGTGGGGACTCACTAAATGTTTTTTTAACTGAATAAGAAAGAATAGGAAAACAGTCCTACAAAACTCCACATGCCATGAGAAAACAGTACCTGAAATTCATAAGAATGATCTTAAATCACCAAGAAAACATGCATTATATTCATACAAATATATTTAAATATTTCAAAATTTTGATGCTACATTATTTAAAATTGATGGACTTCTGAAGTCTACAAGAAATAAAAAATGATTAAAATGAATAAGGGGGCTTATTCTCTACCACAAATTGGAACTATTCATTTACTAGCATGATCCATGTCCTAGCTGAACTGAGGAGAAAAAGTTTATTTCAAAGATTACAAAGCAAAACCAGTTCTCCCTCAGGAAAGGGAGAAACGTTTTTAGGAAACAGAGCTGTCCAAAGAGAGAATGCCCTGCCTCTGAAAGTGGCAAGAACCTCCTCACTGAGATTATTTAAATACATACTACAAAGCCTCTGATAGGTCTAAGCAACAGATGGAAAGTTGGACTAAATGCCCCTTGTTCCCTGAGTTTTAATTATTACAATTAGTAATAATTGTAGTCATGATAATCCAATTCTCTACTCTCATAGGTGTCGTTCTTTTTTTTTCTTCAATAAAATTTCTTTGATTTCTAAGGGAATATAAAGAAATCTGAAATTGAAAACTATTTCTTAATTCAATGATATAAACTAAGCTAATGCCATCTTCCCTATTCAATTCAATAGGGATACCACTATTTTGTTCATGTTAACAAAGTGGTTTGATATATATATATATATATATATATCATTGAAAACAGGGAATTCCTGCTCTGATTGATTTGGCTCAGTGGATAGAGTGTCAGCCTATGGACTGAAGGGTCCCAGGTTTTTTGATTCTGGTCAAGGACACATCCCCAGTGGAGAGTGTGCAGGAGGCAGCCGATCAGTGATTCTCTCTCATCATTGATGTTTCTATTTCTCTCCCTCTCCCTTCCTCTCTGAAATATATTAAAGAAATAAATAAAAACAGGGAATTCCTTATGTAGCTTCAAGTAAGTGGAGGAGTACAAATAAGCAGTAGCTATATGTTTGCCAGTGAAGGAGAACAGATTAAGGACAGGGGAGTAAGCAATTTTGTGACTGCTATTTTCCTAGAATCATAGGTTATACTAATTGGGGTCTTCTAATACCAAAAAGTCAAAGATATACATAGGATAAGGGGTTAATATTCAAAATTTATAAAGCACACATACAATTCAACACCAATTCAACAAATTCACTCAACAACTATTTGCTGAATATCAATCATGTGCCAGCCACTGCATTAGGCACTAGATATACTGCATTGACCAAGACAAATGGTCTCTGGTCTGCCAGGTACTAACAGTTGAGCAAGGAAGAGTTAGTAAATAATTGGAGGCACTATCCCTCCATGGAGCAAACTCATGACATTCCCTTCTACCTCTCCTACCCCTCTTCTATCCCCAGCAGGTATCCCTTAAACTCTAAGGCAGCGGTTCTCAACCTGTGGGTTGAGAACTGCTAGCAGGGTCGCCTAAGACCATCAGAAAACACAGATATTTACATTATGATTCATAACAGTAGCAAAATTACAGTTATGAAGTAGCAACAAAAATAATTTTATGGTTGGGGATCACCATTACACAAGGAACTATATACAAAGTCACGGCATTAGAAAGGTTGAGAACCACTGCTCTAAGGGACCCCCATGAGACTTGCAACCAGGGGAGCAATGGGCAGTGGCAGCTCATCCTGGGTTAACTCCTAAACCTGTCTCCAAGGCCCATTTTCCCCCTTTTCTCTGACTTCCCAGGAGCCATAGCAGCCCAGTTTAGGCTTTCTTGTTGTTCCTTCTTATGTCCTTCCTTGTTTCACTGCCCTAAATATGTTTTTGCTGTGGTTAATAAGTTCTTGCTGGTTTTTCTACCAAAAAACACACAATAATAGTAACTAGAATAACTATTATCAATGCAACAAGAAAGGAAGTATCAGGAACTATATGTGCACATTGTAGGAGGTTTCTAGAAAAGACACAGAGAAAGCTTCCCTAGAGAAAATAAGAATAGAAATATCTATTGCAGAGGCTGATCAAAATAAAATGCTTTATACACTTTGATACACAGTAGGTAACTAATTAATGCTATTTTCCAGTTCCTAAAAAATTCTTTTGTGAGATGAAGAAATACTATTTATTTAATAGTATTCTCTTTCCTTTCTTCTTTCTCTGTCTCTCTCTCTTTCAAGGAACTTAATCAGCTGACAATCCACACAAATGGAATGAAAAAGCAGAGAAGGGGTAAAAATACAGAATAAGAAATTCTGGTGTAGTTCCAATTCATCTCCTTTGTCATTAAAGTGCAGAAGGGCTGGGACAGTGAAATTGCCATACAGAAATCACTGTTATCTGACAGACATCTTATCCTCTATTTGAAAGTTAACTGGAAACAGAACGAAAAATCAATTTGGGGAACCTTGCACTATTTACCTGTTAAAGGGGGTTAGAGTTCAGTTGCACAACTGAGTAGTGAAATGGCTTTGCAATTAAAATGAAGTCTGCCAATAAAGGAAAAATTATATGCTAAATGCATCCAGCATTATAAATATAATTATGTTTGAAAACTATTTTCAGTTAACCTTTCAGTAGAGAAATATGTGATAAAACAACTGATCAATCAAGCCCTAGCTGATTTGATTCAGTGTATAGATTGTGGGCCTGGGTACTGAGGGGTCCTGGTTTCTATTCCAGCCAAGGGCACATGCCTGGGGTTGTGGGCTTGATTCCCAGTAGGGGGTGTGGAGGAGGCAGCAAATCAATGATTCTCTCTCATTGATGTTTCTATCTCGCTCTCCCTCTCCCTTTCTCTCTGAAATCAATAAAATTTTAAAAAACAATAATCAAAAGAGTAATTAAGAAATATAAAAAATTATCCATTTACATGTGGACAAAGACTAGAAAATATAAAAAAATAAAATGTTCACAAAATAGGTAAAATTTGTGTGTGGTATTTAAAAGTTTTCTTTTTTCTTTAAAATATATTTTATTGATTTTTTTACAGAGAGGAAGAGAGAGGGATAGAAAGAAACATCGATGAGAGAGAGACATTGATCAGCCGCCTTCTGCACGCCCCTCACTGGGGAAGTGCCCGCAACCAAGGCACATGCTCCTGACTGGAATTGAACCTGGGACTCTCCAGTGCGCAGGCCAACGCTCTATCCACTGAGCCAAACTGGTTTTGGCACAAGTTTTCTTTAATATTGTTATAACATTGCTTTATTATAAAATATAACAAACAATGGTTTTAAGGCCTTAAAGTTGCAAATAAATTAAAATACTTCTATGATCATTTCTGTATAGCATTCAGGTGTATTCCAGATATTTTTTGGAGCTCCTGCCCCAGGACTGAGAAATCAAACTGGTTCTAAGAACCCTCAAGAGGTGTAGATCTAAAGTGTAGATCTAGGCCAAGCCAATTTCCATGGTCCTAGCTGCATCCTGACTCTTTTCCTGAAGATAGGCTGCTCCTTAATCAATTAATCATCCTAAACTCATCAAAATTATCACCACAAAGTTTCTCTCTAGAAAAGCATTTAATGAAAGCAAAATTTATTTCATCACCATATAAAAATCTTGGGCAGTTCTAATAGCTATTCTTCTTACAAGGTCAGAAAGAATGTCTGTTTAGCTCTCTCCAGGGCCCAACACAGTGCCTATCAAGGCCCCACCTTTAAAATATATCTGTATTGTATATTATAACATACATTTTACTTCACTAAACACTCATTTACAGAGGAGCTATAAAAAAAACAACTGTGCTTGCTTTATGGTAGATTACTTTCAATGGTAAAATCCTCACTAATAAAATTATCTCAGTCATTAGGATATTAAAACACCCTTGATTATCAAACATTCTACCTAACAAAATGGAGCGATGAATAGTTAACAAATATTTACCAACATCCATAATCCTGTTGTAACAAATCAGTTTTATGCATGAACAGTGTATACATAAATTTGTGGTCTATGTAAGACTGAAACAAGGGAGATAAATTCATTCAAAGCATTAGTCTTTACAAGAAGGTAAAGGCAAATTTGAATTTGGAATCATTATTTCTGTTCCAACAGAAAACTATACTTTAATGCTGTTACATTTTTAAAGAGTTTAAAATATAAATTCTCAATGGTATGCACTATAAAAAGTGAGTGGATTGCTTCAAATTTTATGCTTAGTACTAAAAAGAAAAAAGCCCAACATTGTTTATAATTAAGCAGAGTCATAGCTACACTGAATTTTCCAAGCCTCTATTTTTTTGGCTGTCTTATACTTCAAATTAAATGATTAACAGATAGCAGTTTACTGGCCTAGTTAGCCACAAAAGCATGTTATTTTGTTAAAGTATGTAAATAAAAACAAACTTTGTTTTTTTATACCAATTCTGGGTCAATTAAGAACATTTAGAAGATAACTATAATTTTTAAGGATTATGTTAGTTTTGACCTAGTACCAACTAAATAAAACTGTTCTTAGGGTGGCTAAAATATACAAACTGAGAATCCTTTGGACGAAATATTCATACACTGAAAAGTTTTTGAACTCTTTATTTTACTTAGTTTCACTTCTCTCTCTTTGAGTTAGAGTTCTGTTTAGCCAGCTGAAAATACTTATTTGTACATGTTTGTATTCAAACCAGAAGTCAAGAATCCATCAAAATCACAGAATGCCTAAAATAATACTAGGAACAAAGAATAATGGGATAAAATTAAAACAAAGGATATCTACCATGTCAAAAAAAAAAGTCTAAGAGGATATTTTTTAATAAAAAACAAATTTTAGCTTTTACACACTTGAGGCATTTTTTAAAACTAAAATGTAAAAATATCCAGGAACAGCAGTTATTTTTTAAAATTAAATGAGAAATCTGACAACCCAAATTTGTACCTACAAATAACGTTTTTTAAATTTTCTGTAACCTAGAATTATTAAGTAAATTTCCGAAGTGGTCTCAAGATAATAAAAATTCAAGTATTAAGATGAATATAGACAGAAATGAATATGACAAAAATGAAAGCATCTAAGAAATTATGGCCAAAGATAATCTAATTTCAGAAGATCTCTTTGTTAATGCTAATTAAGGCTTAAAGGTTTAGTAACTCTATCCTCTTTCCTGTTTTTTTCCACCTGAGAAAGCTGACCTTAATACTGCTAACGATTAAAGGAAGAATCCAAGCTGGACAGATTTCTTTGGCAAGCTCTGCCCCCAGATTTGAGGAGTGAAATGTATTTTTGAAAGGTCTCCAGGACACTAACATCCTGGTTTGCTGCCTTCTCCTAGGAAGTCAGAAGGTATGTAACATACTGAGAGTGATATATAAAACTAGAATTATAATGAAATATCCTATCTTTGTTACTTAAGTTTGTATGATCCAAAAGTAATTTTCTGCTGAAATAGCTTTCCCCTTCTTTTTTCAGGAGGTGTGTTAAGTCTTTCACAGACAGACTAGACTAACACACGGCTTAACACAAGAGTGCTATTCTTGATTCCCAGTGAGATTATCATCAAGAGGCTGGAAAATCATTAATCTATCTGTTATTTCTCTCCCCGTCCCCTTAGTATAATATAGTAGTTGTTACCTATTTCCCTCAGAATATAATCATTCAATTTTAAAAAATATTTTGAGTTGAAACCAGTTTGGCTCAGTGGATAGAGCGTGGGCCTGGGGACTGAAAAGTATCAGGTTTGATTCCGGTCAAGGGCATGTATCTTGGTTGCGGGCACATCCCCAGTAGGGGGCGTGCAGGAGGCAGCTGATCAATGTCTCTCTCTCACCAATGTTTCTAACTCTATCCCTCTCCCTTCCTCTCTGTAAAAAAATCAATAAGATATATTCAAAAACAAAACAAAAAATAAAAAATATTTTGAAATATAATAGAAATTAGATTGGTAATGTCAACTTTTAAGAACTCAATTTTAAAAATTAAAAGCAAACCACCATATTAATGGTTATGTAAGCTTTCTTAGTACTTTTGGGGATCATCTAAAAAACAAATGAACTAAAGTATAAATATTTCAAACAATATCCTATGTAATCTAATGCTTCTTATAAAAGCAATATATATCAGCTAAAAATATACATATAATTATGTAAAAAATTATTTGAATATTTAAATAAGGGTATGTTTAACCTATATTATTTAATTTTTAATATCCTAAATTTATAATTGTAAGTAATTATTATTACTAGACTATATATTGAAAAAATATTTTTAGGAGTTGTTCTTGAAGCATTTTTCTGGATATAGGCAAAAAAAACCTGTAAAATTTCTGGAACTATTTCCCCACACGAAATGTTTCTGTCCTCATGACCTTCATTTGTCTTGTTACCACTGTTACCATAGCACCTGATATTGTCCCTGAAACAAAAGATTTCAGCAAATATCAATTAAAAATCAACTACAAATATAGCACATAGATGTATTAAGACATATGATGCTGTTTCCATTTAAATTGAAGCAGCCAATCTTCCTATATTTTTAAAGTTTGAATGTACATTTCTTACAAAAGTGTGTTCATTTAAAAAGGTTTTAAAAATTGAGCTAAAGAGTGTCATCTTAAGTGAGCACATTCAGTACCTGAGTTTTACCTTACCAAAACATTGTAACACATACTTGCCATAGCTTCCTCAGCATTCTGTGCTTTGACAAAGAAGGGTGTCCCTTCAAATTAGGTGTTTAGCTCAGGCCATCATTACCAACAGGTCCAAAGTACCTATCTGCCATTTCCTACAAAAAAAGTAATATCACTTTATTATTCTAGAGATGATGATGCAGTCTTAGGAAATTTTAAAGTTTATGCCTTGGCTTTTTAAAAAAAATAAAATGTAACTTTGAAAAAAATTAATTTCCTCATAGAAACTTTAAAAGAATTATCTAATTGACAAACCCAGTATTAGTAAGAAGCATAAAAAATGAAAACTACACTTTAAAAATTCTGTATTATGTAAAACAACCAAATTACTATGATACTGTTTTCAATAAAAATGTTCAAAATGTGAATATATGCAGAATATAAGAGGAAAGTTAAGATTAATAAATTGGGAATTGTAAAAATGTATCACACAAAAGTTATAAAGACAAAGAGCTGAAAAGAGGTATATGTTTCTATGTTTATACATAAACCTACTGATATCTGCATCCTAATTTACTGTGTATTAAGTGGAATGTAGTGGGTTATTAATGCTGGCAATAAGCCAGTACTACTTAAATAAACTACTTGTACTCCTAAACATATAGTATCTAATGACTGGTGTTTATTTCATTTTTGCAAGAAAGCTACAGACCAACAAATGGCTTTTTAATCAGTGCATTGTGAAACATTATTGTAAAACCAAACTGGAAATTGTTCTCTCCCTCTTTTTTTTTTTTTTTTTGGTCAATCCTCACTAGAGAATATTTTCCCATTTATTTTTAGAGAGAGTGGAAGCAAGGGGGAGAGACACACAGAGAGAAATATAGATTTGAGAAAGATACAATGATAGATTGCCTCCCCCTTGGTCTGGACCAGGACTGGGTATCCAGCCTACAATTGTGGTATGGACCCTACAGTCCACAGGACCATGCCAAACCAGCCAGGGTGAAATCATGCTCTGAAAACTTAGATTTGTGTCCAAATGTGGTATATCACTCAGAGTTAAACCAATCACAAAAATTTAATAAAAGCTGTAATTGTTTTTCTGTTATTAAATAACAGGAAACAATGCTTTTGAAGGGTTGAATTATTTTTGTTGTTCTTTAAGCACTGAAGCTCTGTAACTATAGTGAATAAATATTTAGGAAGATTTAGGTATTTTCCCCAAATACCTTGTCCTTTGATTCTTGCTATTACTATATACAAGTTTACAAAGAGCCCTCTTAAGTCAAGAAATAATCTAGCCTGGCAAGTGTGGCCCAGTGGTTGAGCATCTATGAACTAGGAGGTCACAGTTCAATTTCTAGTCAGGGTACATGCTGGGTGGCAGGCTCAATCCCCAGCGGGGGGGTGGGGGGCATGCAGGAGGCAGATCAATGGTTCTCTCTCATCATTGATGTTTCTAGCTCTCTTTCTCCCTTCCTCTCTGAAATCAATAAAAAAAAATATTTTAAAAAAGCAATAATGTAAACCACCAATCCTTTAGTAAAATACTTCTGGGTAAAGTTAAAGCTTAGACTGAATAGTTACACTATTTTCATGAAAAGCAAAATAGCATTTTCCTGGTAAGTGCAGTGGAGCATCCTGTTATCCCTGCAGCGTAGGATTCCAGTTTCATTTCCTGGTATCTCCTTGTTCCACTTCTCCTTAGCCATCCACCTACAGGATGTCAACTAGAGGAGAAGATAGGAAATAGCTGCCAAAGAGGGGTGGTTATTTTCCAAAAAGAATTATTAATGTTATAGGAAATTGGTGACCTATTTGAATCCACTCTTAAATCACACAGTAATTGCAAGATGTTTTACCAAATGGGAGTCCCGTGAGAATAGTTACCAAGACATGTGAAGGCACCAGGCAACTAGGGGAGCAACAAATGAGCTGCTCAATACTTCTGGATGAAAAGCATACTTGCCTAATGTTATTTCAGTTCCTGAAACTGGGATTAATTTAGAACAATTCTCTCTAATACCCAGTATCTTGTAATAATATCTGTTTAGTAGGGTTGCTGTGAAGACTGAAAGAAATAACACAGATAAAGTGTTTAGAATATTTCCTGGCATTAAAAAGTCCACAGTTATATTTTCTGACTTGTACTTAGGTGTTAACTTTAATTTATAGCACAAAGGAAGTCTTTGTTTAAAATTTGTTAAATGTTGAAATAGTATAAAATAAAGTCCGGGCAATAATCAATTTTCCATTTCATACCTTTCAGTATATCAAACAATGCTAGAATAAGCTGGCTTTAATAAGTAGACATGAATCAATCATAATTTATACCTCCACCCCAACATATACATATTTTCTCTGACCTTCAAGAAGAATCATTTGTCTAAACACATTTTAAGGGTTATTTCATAGCACTAACAAGCCTCTGATATAAAAATATTATAATAATGAAGATAAATTGTTCTCTTTTCACCATCCCTCACTCCTAGGTACGGTCCATGCCCAGAAAAGTTTTTAAAAACTTATTTTTTACAATATTAAAGGTAAAGGAAACATATAGAATAAAAACATAGTTGAGTGAAACACTTAGAAACATCAGAATCTTTCTATCTTCTTTTATTCCTCTCAATAACCCAAAAAGAGGAAGATCTTTAGGAAGGGGAAAAAGAGAATCAGAGATCCTGTGGGAAATATGAATCACTAAAATTGACTGACAAGTTATTTTATTTAAAATTCTGAATATGTTTATGATATGTCTACCACATCGGTATTTCAATTTTCTTAGATAAGCTTTGATGTTAAAAAAAAAATCTAAATCTAGCCCTAGGTGGCTTTGCTAGGTGATAGAGCATGGTCTGTGGATCAAAAGATCCCGGATTCAATTCTGGTCAAGGGCACATACCTTGGCTGCAGGTTCCTTCTCGGTTCGTGCAGGAGGCAACCAATCGATATGTTTCTCTCACATCGATATTTCTGTCTTTCCCCCTCTCTTCTACTCTTTCTAAAAGTCAATGGGAAAATATCCTTGGAGCCGAAACTGGTTTGGCTCAGTGGATAGAGCATCGGCCTGAGGACTGAAAGATTCCAGGTTCGATTCCAGTCAAGGGCATGTATCTTGGTTGCGGGCACATCTCCAGTAGGGGACGTGCAGGAGGCGGCTGATCGATGTTTCTCTCTCGTCGATGTTTCTAGCTCTCTATCCCTTCCCCTTCCTCTCTGTAAAAAATCAATAAGAATATATTTTTAAAAAGAAAGAAAAATATACTTGGGCGAGGATTAACAACAACAAAAGTAAATAAAAATTTAAATCTAGTCCTGGCTCAGTTGGCTGGACATTGTCCTATGAATGGAAAGGTTGCTAGTGGATTCCCTGTCAGAGCACATGCCCAGGTTGTGAGCTCCACCCAATCTCCGAGGAGACAGTGATTGATGTTTCACTCTTAATTGATGTTTCTCTCTCTCCCTCTTCCTTTCTTTTTCCCTAAAAACCAATTTTAAAAATCTAAATCTAAAAACTGAAAACAAAAATCTTGCAAAACTATGAGTTGCTCAATTTTAACTCCCTTGAATAAATATAATTCTTTTTTTTTTAATATATTTTATTGATTTTTTACAGAGAGAAAGGGAGAGGGATAGAAAGTCAGAAATATCGATGAGAGAGAACATTGATCAGCCGCCTCCTGCACGTCCCACACTGGAGATGTGCCCGCAACCAAGGCACATGCCCCAGACCGGAATCGAACCTGAGACTTCTCAGTCCGCAGCCCAATGCTCTATCCACTGAGCCAAGCTGGTCTCAGCTAAATATAATTCTTAAACTGCTCACATATAATTCTTTTTCAAAGTATATCATTATATTTGTTTAGACCAAAGGTGTATAACCATCCATATACTCTTAAATACATTATGGAACACTGGTGACATGAACTTTAAAGATTAAGTATTCTTTAAGATCAAAACATGGCAATGACCTAAAAATATTACATATTTACTTTAAAAATTAACTGTAGAAAATCAGACCTCCAAATGTAAACTCAAATATATATATGAGTTTAACTCTAACTCTCTATCCCTCCTCCCTTCCTCTCTGTAAAAAATCAATTATATATATATATATATATATATATATATATATATATATATATATATATTTTAAATTTGCCGAAACCGATTTGGCTCAGTGGATAGAGTGTTGGCCTGGGGACTGAAAGGTCCCAGGTTCGATTCCGGTCAAGGGCATGTATCCTGGTTGCGGGCACATCCCCAGTAGGGGGCGTGCAGGAGGCTGCTGATCTATGTTTCTCTCTCATCAATGTTTCTAAATCTCTATTCCTACCCCTTCCTCTCTATAAAAAAAATCAATAAAAGAAAATATATTTTTAAAAACAGTTTATTTCCTCAGCTACATTTACTATCATTTTAATAGTTTAAAGGTACTTCTATTTAAGAATAAAGCTATAATTTAAAGCAAGCATGTCAAACTCAAAGGCTAACATGTGCCAAATAAACAAGGTTTAAGTGGGCCACAAAAAAAAAGCTTCACTTTTCATAGAAACTTAGTTTTATTTTGATAGAGACAAGCTGAATACAAAGGGCTGAAGTAAATGAGTTATTGTTAACATAAAATAATAGAACATTTAAAATATATATATATATATTTTAATATATTTTATTGATTTTTTACAGAGAGGAAGGGATAGAAAGTCAGAAACATCGATGAGAGAGAGACATCGATCAGCTGCCTCCTGCACGCCCCCTACTGGAGATGCGCCTGCAAGCAAGGTACATGCCCCTGACTGGAATTGAACCTGGGACCTTTCAGTCCGCAGGCTGATGCTCTATCCACTGAGCCAAACCGGTTTTGGCAAATAATAGAACATTTTAATAAAAATTAATATTTTTCTTGAACATTAACTTACATACACTGAATAAATTACAGAGAGGAAGGGAGAGTAATAGAGAGTTAATAAGCATAATTCAAAATAAACCCATTTTTCTTGTTCTCTTAAAGTGAAATATTTCCTGTTGTACACACCAAACAAGTCAGTCCAAGACTAATGACGTGGTAATCGGCTGCTAAAATATTCACTTCTAGTATTAGTGGAGAGAAATGGTGCGCCTGCGCCTAAGATGCGTAAAGGAAATGAATGCAGCATGATTATAGTAATCAGTCATTAGTGAACATTGTAGTTCATTATTAATAATTATATATAACAGGACATTGTAAAAATTAAGTTACAAAATTTTTATTAAAACGTATCTTACATACCATTATATTGGATGGGCCGCAAAAATATTTGTTATGGGTTGCATATAGCCCACAGACCGTGAGTTTGACATGCTTGATTTAAAGCAAAGTAGTCCCAAATATCACATTATTGTGCCCAACCAACACTACACACACACACACAAAAAAGTATAATACATTATAACATCACCTTTCTGTCTTAATGTGAAATCTAATACAAAAGGAATAAAGTCTCCAAAATGAACCCACCTTACCTATGCTATTAAGTTCATTAATAAAATAACTTCTGCCTGGCCAGCATGGCTCTGTGATTGAGCATCAGCCTATGAACCAGGAGGTCACAGTTTGATTTCCCGTCAGGGCACATGCCCAGGTTGCAGGCTTGATCCCCAGGAGGCAGCCAATTGATCAATGATTCTCTCTCATCATTAATGTTTCTCTCTCTCTCTTTCTCCCTCTCCCTTCTTCTCTGACATCAATAAATACATTAAAAAAATAATTGCAAAACTTTATTCACATTTCTCTTTAAAAGAACGTACAAGTATCATGAAAGATGAAATAATTGTTGAATCATTTATGGACTGTCCTCCAAATTCATTGAAATAATTGCTATAAGGAAAATATATCTACTAATTAGCGTTGACAGTCCAGGCACATTTATACTTTCTGCCTTAGCATATTTTCAAACCATCTGGCATCAGTGCTACTCTGGTTCACCAGCCTAATCTGTTCAGAATGGAATATAAAACTAGAGCTGCATGCACTTTGGGGAAACTAAAGAAGAGCACACATGTATAAAAATTTTCCAAATGTGCAGCTCTAAACGAGTTTATACTTGAAATGGGTTTCTAAAAACATTTCCATTGAATACATTCAAGCTCTTTTAAAAATAGATGGCTCAAGAAATCTGTATGAATCATAGCTGTCATCAATTATCCAGGTTTTTCTTTTTTTTCTCATTTTCATCCTGTTCACTAAATAAAGCATTTGAAGAGATTCTTTTACAAGACTCATTGATACATGAAATGCTATTATCTCTATACTGAAAGGATCCAAAATCTTACATTTTATTTTGCATAAAATTAGTCTGCTTAGCCCTAAAATGCTTGGAGTGACAAGAGAAAAACTGAGAGAAAAAAATATTCATGAAAGTCCCTTTTCTTTTACATCCTGTACTACTTTATTGTCCTTGGCAACACTCACATTTCTTTTGCTTAAAATCAAATCCAAATTGCTACTATAAGAAATAAAATCTAAAAAAAAGAAAAAGAAATTAAATCTGAAAACCAAGATGGCAGCATAGGTAAACACCTAAACTGCGCCTTGCACAACAATTTCAAAACTACAACTAAAAGACAAAACAGACATCATCCAGAACCACAGGAAGGCTGGCTGAGTGGAAATTCTACAACTAGAAGGAAAGAGAAAAGCACTCTGAGACTCAGAGGAGCTGTAGGAGGAAGAGGTACTGAGATGCGTGTGGAGATGACTGGCAACTGAGTGTGCGGCTGGCTTTCTCAAGCGAGAAGAAGACAAAAGTTCCTGACTGGACTGAACTCCAGTTCCGGGCGCAACTCTGGGGACCCAGACTCATTTGGGGAGAAACTGGACTGTCTGGCAGCAGGTGGAACTTAAGGGCGACTTTCTCTCAGAGGTGCTTGCAGCAATTACCACAGGACCCTGAGACACAGGGACCTAATAAGGCAGGGCTGTCTGTTCCGCCCTGAGACTCCACCCCAGACAAGCTGAGCACAGAGGCTTATGCAGGTCTTGTCTCATAGGGGTGTTTCTAGCACAGAAGTTCTCCCAGCGTAGACACAGCTGATCCTCATAGCCAACTGGCCTGGAGGTCAATTCCTCCCAGTGTAACTAACCACAATCAAGGCTTAACTGCAACAAGATTGTGCACACAGCTCACAAAGGGATGTACCAAGAGTGTCCACCTCAGGTAACTGGGGAGGCTGAGCACTGGGCCTTATAGGACACCTCGCACACAAAGCCACTCCATCAACTCAAGAAAGCAGCCAAAATGCAGAGACAAAGAAACAGATCACAAATGAAAGAAATGAAGGATAGCAAATGACTGGATATAGAGTTCAAAACCATGGTTATAAGATTTTTTTAAAGAATTTTCTAGAAAAGGCCAATAAATTTACTGAAACCCTTGAGGTTATGAAAAAAGATCAATTAGAAATTAAGCATACACTGACTGAAATAAAAATATTATAGAGAGATCTAACAGCAGATTAGAGGATTGCAAGAATCAAGTAAAAAATATGAAATACAAAGAAGAAAAAAAAAAACCCAAAAACCAAAACAAAAACTCAAGCAGAAAAGAAGAATCCAAAAATGTGAAGATAGTGTAAGGAGCCTCTGGGACAACCTCAAACGTACCAACATCAGAATTATGGGGTGCCAGAGAAGAGAGAGAACAAGATACTGAAAACCTATTTGAAGAAATGATGACTGAAACTTCCCCCACCTGGTGAAAGAAATAGACTTACACGTCCAGGAAGCACACAGAACCCCAAACAAAAGGAATCCAAAGAGGACCACACCAAGACACATCATAATTAAAATGCCAAGAGCAAAAGACAAAGAAAGAGTATTAAAAGCAGCAAGAAAAAAGTTAGTTACCTACAAGGGAGCACCCATACGACTGTCAGCTGATTTCTCAACAGAAACTCTGCAGGCCAGATGGGAGTGACAAGAAATATTCACTCATTTATGAATAATAAAAGAACATTATAAACTGATGAACAAAAAGATAGATATAGAAGCAGTAACACATCAGACTGTCAAATTACAGTGGGAAGGTTAGGTGGGGTAGAGAAGAGATCATCCGAAGGACTTGTATGTATGTATATAAGCATGGACATAAGACATGAGGGCATGTATAAGAGTGGTGGTGGGGGGGACAATGGGAAGATATGTACATATGTAATACATTAATTTAAAAAATGGAAATAAAACTGAAAAAAGAAAGAAATATTCAAAGTGATGAATAGCAAGAACCTACAACCAAGATTACTCTACCCAGCAAAGCTATCATTCAGAATTGAAGAGCAGATAAAGAGCTTCACAGATAAGAAAAAGCTAAATGAGTTCATCAACACCAAACCAGTATTATATGAAATGCTGAAAGGTACTCTTTTAGAAGAGGAAGAAGAAAAAGGTAAAAGCTAAAAAATTATGAACAACAAATACATACCTATCAACAAGTGAATCTAAAAATCAAGTGAATAAAAAATCTGATGAACAGAATAAACTGGTGAATATAATAGAATCAGGGGCATAGAAAGGGAGTGGACTGACAATCCTTGGGGGGAAAAGGGCTGTGGAGGGTATGGGAAGAGACTGGACAAAAATCGTACACCTATGGATGAGGACAGTGCAGGGAGGTAAGGGGCAGAGGATGAGGGGGGGACCGGGAAAAAAAAGAGGAGAACAATTCTAATGATCTGAACAATAAAGATTTATGAAATTAAAAAAAATTTTTTAACAAAAAAATAAAATCTATGTACACACTAGAGTCAATATCTCTGTTAGAACCAACTCTCATTCATCTTTATTGTTGGGATAAGAACAAACGACTTTTTCAGGATAATTTCTCAGAAGCAAAAATAATTCACGTAGCTCCACATAACACAAGTTAAAGCTTTTAGACAAAGACTGAGAAACAGGGACCAATGCCAACCCATCTAGAGGCGCCTTTACGTGGGTCCTACACATGCACCCTCCCCACCAACAGCCACTATTCCAGGGGGGCAGCTGCTGCTTCCTCCCGCACAGTGAGCCGGTCCATTTCCCAAACCCGTGGTTCTGTGCATCTCTCCTGCTACCCTCTCCACCTCCAAGAGAGCTGCCGCTTCCTTTCAAGTTATATGAAATCCCAACTTCGTCGCATTCTGATTTTCTACCAGGGATAGCCTTTTCTTACACACACGTCCTCCCCGCCCCAAAGCAAGCAGAGATTAGCCTCTTCTCGTGGTTTTATTTTTGTCTTTTGTGTGTTTTTTTTTTGTTATTGGTTATTTATTTCGTTTTTTGTCGTTTTGCTTTTCCTCCTTTTGGCTCATGGTTTCCTCTGGGGCTGGCGTGAGGTGTCAGGACCGCGCTGTGGATTCCCGCCCGCCGCCCGCTTCCCGGTGTTCGTCCCCCCGCCGCCCCCCGCCCCTGCTCCCTAACCCCCTCCCCCGCCGCTCGCCGCCCGGCGGGCCTGGGCCGCCACTGACCTAAGGACCCCCACGGGCACCCGGCCTCCCCGGGCCGGGCGCTTTCCTCGCGGCCCCCACAGTGAGGGAGGTGGGGACGACGCCGCTGAAACAAAGAATTTCAAATCTCCTGACCGAGAACTTCGGTGGGTGCTCAGAGGGACAGGGGTGCCCGAGGGCTCTTTCCTGCCTCCAGCCCGCTTCCCCCCCGCTCCGGCCCCGCCTGCCTCCCCGCCTGGATCGGCGGCCGCCCGTTAGGCCTGGGCAGGGAGGCGTCCTCAGCCTCCAGGCTCCCTCCGCGAGGGGCAGGCACCGTCTCCACGCTCGGCAATCCACTTCGCCCCAAGTCCCAAGGTTTCTTCCGAATGCAAGGTAGTCCTGAAGGACTAAACTCTGAGTCTTGCCCCGAAGTGGGGGCACGGCCTGGCCCGCAAAGGGTGCCCAGCGTCCCCTGGAGTGGGGGACAGCTTTCCCGACTTGTTTCCTGCAGCCCCGACCCCAGTGCCAGTGCGCTCGGCTCCAGCAAGAGGTCCTCCCCTTGCTTCGAGGGAGGTGAGTGCCCACGAAGCCACACGCCTCTCCAGCACAGGGCTCCCGCCCTCCCGGGGGCTCTCCGTGTTACTGGGGCTCCCATCCCTGCGGCGACCTCCCCCGGGAGACCCAGGCTTCGCTCCTCCAAGTTGCTTAGCCCTCCCGCAGGCGGGGAGCCGAGGTTCACCTCGGAGAGCCCATCCTCAGCGCCTCCCCGCGCCACAGACCCCGAGGCGCAAAGGAGGCGCCGGGTCGTCCCCGCGGCGACGCCGGCCAGGCAGGCCCGGTCCCTCCCGCTGGGTGCCCAGCGCCCGGGCCGCCCGCCGCCCGCCGCCCGCCGCCGCGCGCGCTCGTCCCCGGGGTCTCTGCCCTGGGGCCGCCGCCTCCGTCCCGTCCGCTCGCCGTCCCTTGTCGCCCGCGCGCCGGGCACAGGCTCAGCGCTGCCCGATCCCGCCTTCAGCCCCGGGGAGCCCGGCCCGCCCGCCCCGGAACCGGCAGCGCCGCTACCTGCGGGGGCCGCCGCGCCTCTCAGCGCCCCGCCGCCGCCATCTTGCATTTCCAAGCGGCTGCACTTTTCAGGGAGTCAACTCTGACCTGTGAACCCTACCCCCGGAACCGCTCGGCGGGCTCTCACAGGGCCTCGGAGCTCGGCGGGCCCCGCGGGGCGTGGGGGGCCCGCGGTTAGGGTCGGAAGGCAGCACCGCGAGGCGCACGCCTCAGCGGCCGGCTGGGGGGAGGGGCGGGACGAGGAGGAGAGCCGGCCGAGGCGGGGCCCGCCCGCACGCTTGCCCTCCGCGTTCTGACCCCGCTCTGCTGCCGGCTCTCGGCTCCAGGACCCTGCTGCGCTCCTGGGGTTCCACCCGGCCTCTACGCCCTGTACCAGCCCCCAAGAAGGACTGGTGGGATCCGCCCCGCCCCTCTGTCAACAGAAGCTCCGCCCCCCAACAGAAGCTCCGCCTTCTCCAGGTCTCGAAGTGGCCCCGATCCTGGCCGGCGGTAGCTCCGCCCTCTACTGCAGAAACCTGGCCTTCACTCGGGTCCGTCCAGAAGACAGCCCCGCCTTTTGTCAGTTTCGGCCATACCCCCTGAGCGCTCCTCCTTCCTATTTTCACTGCCGGATCGTGAGAAGTACTCACTATAAGCCCCTTTCCCGGAGGCAGTTCTGTCCAAGCCCCGCCTCCGCAAGAGAAAGCCCCGCCCTCTATCAATAGAAGCCCCGCCTTCCAGAGGCCTGTCTATTCCAGCCGAAACCTCACTGCTCGTCCCCCAATGCCCCGCCTCTTCTTGCCTTTAGGGTCCCAGCTTCCACTGGCCACAGCGTAAACACCAGAAGCTTAGTTCAACTTCACCTCGAACCGCCCTGCAAGACCGAGGCATCCTTTGCTCCCCGAAAGCCCTTCCTTCCCCCCCTCATGAGTCACTCTCCTGGAGGGCTTTCTTTGCAGTCTGTGGTCCTCAAATCCGAACAGCCCCGATGTGAACCAGTCCTGCAGAGGGGGCCCAGCTGGGGACCCAGGCTTCTGGGAAAACCAGACAGCGTCACTGCCCCTCCCCACTCACTTCCCCTCCACCCCCGCATAATTTTTTAAATGAAGAAAAGTTCAAACCAAGGCAAAGAGTAACGACTCACGCTCCAAGCTACTCTGCACTGGTTCACGGGCCTGGACGTGCAAGAACTCTGGTGCCTTGACATTCATCCTCCACCCCCAGCCCACTCACCGACCCTCTGTGCTTTGACAGCAGCGCTCTGCTGAGCTCCATTAATCCTAAAAATATGCAGTAGCTTCAAGGGAAGGCTTGATGGTTGAAATCAATGTACTCCAGCTTCTTTTAATTGTGTTTCATCTTAGAATCCTAGAACTTGTGGGAGCATAAGCAAGCAAAGCTTAATGGTCTTATAAACATAGGTACCAGTACTCAGTATGCTATACTCAACACCCTGTATTAACAACAAAAATTTAACATCATTTTACT
>PVJN01018599.1:0-38590 GCA_004026805.1 Lasiurus borealis
CCCCGCCCACATCCCCGCCCCACCCCGCCAGGCCCCGCCCCCAGTCGGGTACCCAGGCCGGACCCGAGAGAGAGCGCCGCCGCCATCTTAGTTGGAGCCGCTGCCTCCAGCGAAGCGCTGCCTCCGAGGCGGGGAGGAGGCGCTCGCGGCCCGAGCGCGCGGCCCAGCGTCCCGGCGGCGGCGGCGGCGGCGGCTCCTCCGCGGCGCCCGGTTTCCCGCCGCGGCTGCCTGGCTCCGCGCCGCCCACGACCCCGCTCCGCGCCCCGGGCGCCTCCCTGCGTTCCCGCCGAGGGCCGGGCGCCCGAGCGATGCTGCGCCGCCCCGCGCCCGCGCCGGCCCCGGCCGCCCGGCTGCTGCCGCCGCTGCTGCTGCCGCTGCTGCTGCTGTGCGACTGCGGCGTCTGGGCCGCGCGAGGTGAGCGGCGGCGGGCGGGCGGGCGGCGCGCGGGGCCGGGGTCAGGCGCAGGGCCAGCGCCGCGAGCCGGGGAGGGGGCGGGAGATGCGGGGGTCGGGGCGCGGGAGGCTGCGGGCGCCGGGGGCATCGAGCTCCGTCCGGGGCGGCGCCCCTGGGTCCCGGCCGCCCCCGTCGCAGCCCCGGGTGGTGGCTGTGGTGGCGGCGGCTGAAGGGACGTGCCGCCCGCCCGGCCCAGGGGTCCGCCCGCCGTGCCCGGCCGCGCCTCAGGTTGCGCTGCGCCCCCGGGAGGTGCCGTACGTGCGCCGCGTCTCAGATGTGCCTTTGCCGCGGGCTGGGTGCGCTTACATAAGCGCCCACTCCCCCGCATCCCTGGCCGGGGTCCCCGTCTGCAGCGCGGACGCGCGTCCTCACCCCTCTCTTCCTCCTCCTCCTCCTCCCCGTCCTCCTCCTCCTCCTCCTCCTCCCCCTCCTCCCCGCGGCCAGGGGGTCCCTTCCGCCCGCGAGCCGCAGCGGCTGCAGGTCCTCGCGCCCCGCACCTGCACCCAGAGGTGAGGCGGACCGCCGCGCGCTCCCCCTGCGTCCGAGGTCTCCCCAGCCCCGGCGCCTCGGGGTGCAGGGCTTGGTTCTCTGCGGCGCCTCGGGGTGCAGGGCTTGGTTCTCTGCGGCGCCTCGGGGTGCAGGGCTTGGTTCTCTGCGGCGCCTCGGGGTGCAGGGCTTGGTTCTCTGCAGAAGGAGAAAGCCCCCTGCGCCGCCCGGGGACAGGAATGACGGGGCGGTCGCCGGGCAGGGAACGTTTCCCCGTTGCATGCTCCATCCGCTTCACCTCGCACACGCTGCGTGCTCCCCGAGACACTGACTCATCCCGCCGCCAGCCGCAGCTTGCGCATTGCAGATCCCGAGCCTGGGAATCCAGCCGCTCTCCTTGGCCTTGGCACCGGCAGCCCAGGGGTAGCGTACAGAGTCCTTAGATCTGTTTCTTCTGATTTTTTTTCTTTTTTAAATGAAAGAAAAAAAAATTGGGGGGACGTGGGGGAGAAGAGGGTTGAGGCAAGTGTTGATGACATAAAAGGGTCGTATTTCAAGGTAGCAAGCTTTGGGGAAAAAAAATGAGCATTTTTCTCTTCGTTGCTATGAAAATGGAGAGAAGTATGGTGTTGACCATGGAAAGGGCAGGAGAGGCAGAAGCATCTTTTTTGTTCCGCGTTCCTTTCTTCAACAGGGAGGGTGGTGAACTTGGGGTGCGTCTTTCCTTCCACTTGGGACATTCCAGGGACGTGCACCTTCGGATTTTAGTGTCCGATGGCTCTCCGTTTGATCTTGAAAAGTTAAGTTTGACATGCTCTTGCCAGATCTGGGGTGGAGGTCTGACAGTCCGACACATCACAGGCCAACATGTCCCAAGTTCTGCTTCTCGTAGGACAGACACATTTTTAAAATACGTGCTTGGGGTCGGGTATTTGGGGAAGAGTTCAAGTGCATTCAGTTTAGTCAGGGATGGCATTTCCCGTTAAAACCCGTATTTTTTTTCTTTTGTCTTTTCACCCACATTGGCTATGCATGATTGACCAGTTAATTAGTTCTTTGGTGTTAGTGAGATCCTGAAACGGTGTAAATTTCAGTGTCAGATATCTTCATTATGACGCACTAACGGGTCTTACGTGCAAGAATGACTTGAGACTCTTGTAACTGGCTGAACCATGTCTACGCTTTTCTCGCTTTTCTCGGTGCCTTTGTGATACTTAAGAATTCCTAGTCTTCGAAATAAAAATGTTTCAACATCAGTGATTCTGCTGTGTTTGTTATTTTTTTGCAGCCTGCACGTTAGAAAATGTCTCCCAAAGAATGCATAAAATGCTGATAAAACGGTTTCATTTAAAAATGTTAACAATGAATTTTCTATGTAAATATGCAAATTTGGGGGGACACAGAATGTGGGTTTGCTTTAAAAGATAATCATCTCAGGTAACATCTGAATGTTTTACTGCTGCAAGATATTCTGACATTAGAGACTGCTGCTGTTCATTCATGAGCTACCTCTAATAAATATGAATGGGATAAAGGTCACAGAAATTGCTGGAGAGAATGTTAGGTTTGGTCATCTAAATTGCACTTTGACTATGCGTTTTATGGGGAACCCTAAATTTTGTTTTAGTTGCAGCTATAGTTCTCAAAAAACATCAAGGAAACCGAAATATTAGAAATATCTGTGGCATATCGTAGGCTGACTTCCTTCTCTCCAGTGAGCCAATGTTGAGGAACTAGAAAATGAGATAGAAAAAATAGAAAGCTTCTATGAATATTTAAAAAAAAATGCAAGCATGTAATGCATTTCAAAAAGTAATTAATAGTAATAATAATATTCAAAGCCAACTAAATAATATTGATTGTTATTTTCCTGTTTGTATGCAGAATTTTCAATGAGGTTTCTTCTTACTATTTGAAATTCTCTCTCTCCAAACCCTTGAGCCCTCCCTTCGCGGCTCACTTTCCCTTTTTTTTCATAGCACTTCCTCTGATGCCCTTTGTCATTTAGTTATTTTGTTTATTATTTGTCTCATTAGCACATACACCCCAGGATGGAAGGGGGTTTGGTCTACTTTGTTTGCTTATGTATGTAATTTGTACCTGACAGATAAGGGTCATACTGAAAAAGCGTTACAGACATAGAGTATAAACAAACAGAAATTCTGCAACATGGATATCAGAATTCATCAGTAGATACTATTTCAAGGACCCTTCTGGTGTTTGTAGTGTTGGGGATATTAGATTTAAAACAATCTGTAGCAGCTTTTGAAGGCTGGAGGTCTGTGGCTGCCACTTTGAGTCCATTTTTTAAAACGCCACGCTGTAATTCTCAGCCTTTTTAGAAAATGATTTCTTAATTTGTTACCTGGTTCTTCAAAGCGACTTTGAGGAAAAAGTCCTTTGAAGATTGACTTCAATGTTATGCTTAACCTAGCATTTTTACTGCTAAATATCATTTATTCACATAGGAAACCGATAATGCTGAAGAAATCATTAAATATTAATAATTCTGAATGCATTCCAATTTAAGAGCTGTAACTGATTAACTGGAATCTTGTTCAATAGAGTCTGTCCTTGGCTACATACTACTTTAAAGAGAAGCAGCATAAAACCAAGCAGTTTCATAGGATCTCATTTTAAAAGGAAGTTTCAAGAGTTTAGCCGAAATCGGTTTGGCTCAGTGGGTAGAGCGTCAGCCTGCGGGTTGAAAGGTCCCAGGTTCCATTCCCGGCAAGGGCATGTACCTTGGTTGCGGGCACATCCCCAGTAGGAGGTGTGCAAGAGGCAGCTGATGGATGTTTCTCTCTCATTGATGTTTCTAACTCTATCCCTTTCCCTTCCTCTCTGTTAAAAATCAATAAAATATATTTAAAAAATAATTAAAAAAAGAGTTTATATCATACATTTTCAGTGTCAATACTAGTTGATTTTTGAGCTAAAACAACATTTCAGCTTTAGATATGAGGAATATGACCAATACGTGAAATATTAATGAAATATGGTAACATTTTTTACATTGAAATTAGAAAATCCTACAATTCTATGACAGTACTTTCAGGACTTGGTTAAATTTATTAAACCAACTTTTCATGTTTAAAATGAGGAACCTGAGGGATGTTAAAGTTTTAGGACGCAACAAAGGATTGACTTATTTTTATTATTGCTGTCGAAGACAGGAAATGTAATTTTTAGATAGGATTTCCATTTATGAGAGTTAAAACCAAGCAGGAGATCTGATCATCTGATTATTATGTGAGAGTGTAGCTTATATGTTCTGGTTAATTGAGGTTTTAGGTCATTTTGCTTTTATATAGACCTTGCTTTTTCTGTGGTCTTCATTTGGTAAGAGCAGAGGTACTTGAAGAAATGTTGTGTCTTTATATAAATTAAATTCAGGATATTTATTTGTTACGGGGTACGGAGCTTCAGGGATATGGGTTCAAAAGTGGTGGGGCCCTGGCTGGTTTGGCTCAAGGCTCCCGGGTTAGATTCCAGTCCAAGGGCACATGCCCAGGTTGTGGGCTCGGTCCCCAGTAGTGAGCATGCGAGAGACAGCTGTTTGATGATTCTCTCTCATCATTGCTGTTTCTGTCTCTCCCTTCTATCTGAAATCAATTAAAATATTTTGAAAAAAAAAGTGGTAGGAATGATTTTATGCAATGTTATATTCTCTTTTTGTTGTTGTTAATCCTCACCCAGGGATATTTTCCATTCATTTTTTTAGAGAGAGGGAGGGGGAGAGGGCGGGGGAGAGACGGAGAGAGAAACATTGATGTGAGAGAGACATCGATTGGTTGCCTCCTGCACGTGCCCCAACCTGGGCTGGGAATTGAGCCTGCAACCGAGGTGCATGCCCTTGGCTGGAATGCAGCCCAAGACCCTTCAGTCCACTGGCCGAGGCTCTGTCCCAGGAGCCAAACCAGCGAGGGCTGTGACATTGCAGTCTTTTTTTTTTTTTTTCAATGTTGCATTCTTGCATTCTTCAAAAAACAATCCTGAAAAGTGACATTTTGCCACCAGTAGAGACTGCAGGCCAGAAGCCTCAGACTGTGACAGTTCCCTGCCCATGTGTCAGGCTGACAAAGAATGCACAACTCTTGCACCACCTAGAAATTGGAGGATGGTGTTAACTTGTCCCTGATTGAATAGGTCCCATCTAACCTGTTTTTGGAATATTTTTGTTAATTTTCTCATTTAGCCGTAGGGTGATATTATTAGTTTGAATTTGTTCACTAAATCTGTTGCTAAGGCTTTTTTATTTTGAAAGTTTTAGGCGAAGAGCTCTGGCCTGTGTGCTCAGTGGTTAGAGCATTGGCCCCAGCACTGAAGGGTTGCAAGTTTGATCCCCCGCCGATCTGACCTGGTGCAGGAGGCAACCAGTCAATATGTCTCTCTCAGTGGATGTTTCTCTCTCCCCCTCCATCCCCTTCCTTCCTTTTATTCTCTCTGTTAAGAAAAGAAAAAAAGCAATCAATGGAAAATATGTCCTCAGGTGAGGATTAACACAATAATAAAAATTCCTAGGTGAAGATTCAGTGATTTCAAAGTAACTGAATTTAGACCATCTTAAAAACCTTTAAAACACATCTACCAGCTACCTTTCCTTCCGTTCCAAAACCCCAGTAAGAAATAGAAGGTACGCAGCATAGTAAAGGAAGAATCATGTTGTTTTAACCTGTCAGGCATGAATATTATCTTAAGAGTCTGTTTTGGACCAGTTTTATTCTCTTGTGACAAGAACTTCTAGCGTCCGCTACTTTCCAAATCTACCTTCATCTATAATTTCCTAAACACATTGCTGAGGACAAAAGATGTTTTTCTTTTCCTGTATCTACTCTTTAAAATAAAAATCTAAACAGCTTTATTGAAATGTAATTCACATACCATAAAACTCACCCTTTAAAAAATACACAATTCGGTGTGCAAGCATCAGCACTCTTAATTTCAGAATGTTTTCATCACCCCAAAAAGAAACCCCACGGCCCTTAACTGTCACTCTGAATTCCCTTTCCCCATCTCCTGGCAACCGCTAATCTGGATTAGCCTAGTCCGGACATGTCCTAACACTGGAACCACACCATGCAAAGCCTTCTGTGACTGGCTGCTTTTCACTTCGCATGACATTTCCCAGGTTCATCCATGTTACAGCCTCAGTCAAACTGTGTTTCTTTTTATTGCTGAGTAATCTTTGTACAGGTTTGTGTCCCTCCGACATTGCTATGTTAAGACCTAATCCTCCTCCAAGTCACAGTATTTGGAGGCGGGCTTTGGGGAGATGATTAAGTCACGAGACAGAGCCCTCCCGGATGCGATCAGTGCCTTTACAACAGACCAAGTGAAGACACGGCGAGAAGATGGCTGTCCCAGGAGCCAGAAAGCGAGCTCTCTCCAGACACCACGTTTCTCACCTTGGCCTTGGTCCAGCCTCCAGCATGTGAGCAATAAATGTCTTGTTTATAAGCCATCCAGTCTGTGTGGTTTTGTGACAGCAGCCCACACACACCAAGGCCAGGTGCCATCGGACGGATAGGCAGCATTTATTGTTCCGTGCATCAGCGGATGGACGTTTGCGTGGCTCTCCCCTCTGTGGCTCCTATGAACAGTGCTGCTGGGACATGTGTGTACAGGTTCTGTGGACATGTGTTTTCAGTTCTCTGTGGGATATACCTAGGAGGAGATTGCTGGGTCTTATGATAACTCTGTGTTTAACATTCTGAGGATCTGCCAGACTGTTTTTCCTCAATGGCTACACCATCCTACATTCACTTTTTAAAATATATATATATTTTATTGATTTCTTTATTTTACAGAGAGGAAGGGAGAGGGATAGAGTTAGAAACATCGATGAAAGACATCGATCAGCTGCCTCCTGCACGCCCCCCACTAAGGATGTGCCCACAACCAAGGTACATGCCCTTAACTGGAATTGAACCTGGGACCCTTCAGTCCGCAGGCCGACGGGTTATCCACTGAGCCAAACCGGTTTTGGCCTACATTCGCTTTTGATCACATAATTATTCTAGGAGAGTCCTTCTAACCCAGCGGTTCTCAACCTGTGGGTCGTGACCCCTTTAGGGGTCAAACGACCCTTTCACAAGGGTCACTTAAGACTATCAGAAAACACAGATATTTACATTACGATTCATAACAGTAGCCAAATTACAGTTATGAAGTAGCAATGAAGATAATTTTATGGTTGTGGTCACCACAACATGAGGAAGTGTATTAAAGGGTCTCAGCATTAGGAAGGTTGAGAACCACTGTTCTAACCATTTAGATACACATGTGAGATACATATTTCACAGTTGTCAGAGAGTTTTCTGTTGATTTTTTTCTCGGAGAGAGAGGTAAACATCGATCCGTTGCCTTCCTCATGTACCCCGACCAGGAATTGAACCTGTGACCTTTTGGTGCATTGGATGACGCTCAGCCAACCGAGCCATGCCAACCAGAGCAGGAGTTTTCTTGTGAGAAGGTTAAGTCGCTGATTTTTTCCCGTCTAGGGACAGACAAATGGCATTTCGTGAACCAGCTTCTTCCTTTGCTGCCATCTTCTGGATCATTCCTGCCCGGACCTTAGACTGGGAGCTGAAAGGAGCTTTGAGAGCTCTGTCCTCCTGTCACACAGACCTCCCTTCCCATGTTCCTGACCGGGATCTCTGGGCTTGGGCACTGCTCGTACACAAAGCAGCCCTTTTCTTTAAAACGCTGTTTGACTAAATCTTCCCAGTTCTTCAAATGTTGGCCACATCCAGCCCTGCAGCTCTTTGTTGTTGCCACCTGTCACTTGAAGAAAGCCGAGCACTGCCAAGACCGGTTTGGCTCAGTGGATAGAGCGTCAGCCTGCCGACTGAAGGGTCCCAGGTTCGATTCCAGTCAAGGGCATGTACCTTGGTTGCGGGCACATCCCCAGTACTGGGTGTGCAAGAGGCGGCTAATCGATGCTTCTCTCTCATTGATGTTTTTTGCTCTCTGTCCTCTCCCTTCCTTTCTGTAACAAATAAATAAAATTAAAAAAAAAAATAAGAAAGCCAAGCACATTTGTGGTCCAGAGTCCGCGCCCTAACCCAATGCCCCAACCAATGGAGCCAGCCAAGCCAGAGCTGCTGCTTTGATTTTTATTCTTTAATTTACTATTTGTTACTTATCCAATCTTCACAGTATAAAACGCTTAGAAATAGGTCTTTAGGACCAAAGTGAATTTTTAAAACCCAGTAAAAATGAATGTCATCTTTGTTTAATACCTACTTAAAGGCATTCTGGGCTCTTGTTAATACTGCATAATTTTTTGTTATATAATATAGTACTTTCATTTTAAGGATCACCCAGGAAAAATTGGATGTCATAAACTGAAATTGAAGCATGTAAAATTTAAGAATGATTTGTCAAAGTGGCCTTTAAAGAACGTAATTGATTCCATCTTCAATGCAGAAGCCAGTCTCAGTTAATTTGGCGTATTTTAGATGTAGCTGATGATGAATGCTCGTAGCACCGGCTGCATAATACACGGGACCAAGTGCAGAGTAGAAGGGCAGGGCCCCTTTGTTCAAAAATTAAGACTTAAAAAATGGCAGCAGCATTAAGCGAGGCGCGGGCTGTCACTGGGCCTGAGTGTGCACAGACGTACGAGTGTGTACAGACGTACACGGCACTGTGTGCATGGTCAGGGGGTGGACCCGGCCCGAGGTCTCAGCCAGAGCCTGGGATAAGCCAGCTGATGCACAGCCCGGGGGCCACCTCCCTGCTGCCCCCCCTCCCCCCATTGGAAGACTTACTCTTTGGTGGCCTCAGGGCGGAGGCTGCACCTGACAAAGGACAGACCGCTCTAAGGTCCCAGCAGGCAGTGGAGGCCAATCAGGACTGTCCCTTTGGATGGGGGATTATAGCCTTTGTCAGCGGGGTATGTTTACCTTTAAAATGCCAGTTTCCTGTTACTTGCAGACTTAGTAACAGGGATGACAGAAATAATTACGTACTACAATTCTTCAATAACCCCTGATCTTTTTTACTTCTTCCATGCATTTCTAGAAAGTAGCCCAATGCATTCACTGGCTTGCATTTCACTCCTCCCTCACCCACATTCACCTTGAGCTCCAGTGATGGATGCCAGGAGCCGCGGGAGGACTGGAAGGTGGGCATCGGCGTGGGGGTATCTGAGCACCTCAGTGACCAGTGCTGTCTTAATGGCACGCCACCTGGGTGCAGCTGGCTTCTGGATTGTGTTTGTAAATATCCGTTAATATCTGCCCACGATTCCTGAGTAGAGCATTTTTGTTTGGCAACCGTTTAAAAAGTCCGCCAAGACTGGTGGCTCAGTGGATAGAGCCTGCGGACTGAAAAGTCCCAGGTTCGATTCCGATCAAGGGCATGTACCTTGGTTGCAGGCACATCCCCAGTGGGGGGTGTGCAGGAGGCAGCTGATCAATGTTTCTCTCTCATCGATGTTTCTAACTCTCTATCCCTCTCCCTTCCTCTCTGTAAAAAAATCAATAAAATATATTTAAACAAAAAATCCATTCCTAAGCGCATGGAGCCTTATTAAAAGAAGCAACTAATGAGCATCTTCTAAATATTTAAAGCCTAGGCTAGAAAATGACACGAATGCTTTTTTGTCTGAAATCTGACATTTTTAAACCTTTACTAACTGGAGGAGCAAGTCCCAGTGAGATAATTTCATACCATAGCTGTTCCCCCTAATGATGGCTTGTATTAATAACAACTGCAACATTAATATTTGATGAGCTCTCTTAGATGGGCCATAAATGCCAGTGATTAATACATATTTGCTTATTCAGTTGAGAAGTTTCTCAACCCCATTTTAAAAGAATTGTTCTTTCTTCCTATTCTTGAAAGGTTTGAGATTATTTTTACTACTGCAAAGAAGTAACGCATCAGAAAGTATGTCTCCGTTGAATGTATTTCTTATGAAATCCACGTGAATGTCATTTTCCGTGCCGATGGACAGAGTGACGCCAGGGAGAGAGAGGAAGCCGGTGTGGGCCGTTAGGCTAGGTTTGGGTTCGTTAGGCCTGAAGGCAGAGGCTAGAAGGGTTCCTGAAGTTTCTGTTTTATCTAGAAACTCAACTGAGTCGTGTAGGGGAGCAAAAAGGCATTGAGGGCAAAAGCCTTGTCTTGGAATAGAGCGGGCCTGACTGTACCTCCTTCTCTTTCGGAAACCCAAGTGTAGACAGACAGGTAAACTAAGGCAAGCTGGTGCAGACAGAGGGCAGTGGGGAACCCCGCCAATGAGAAACCCCTGGAGTGGCTAACAAGTTAGCCCCTCTGGTCAGGTGGAGGTCCTTTCTCCGGAAACGCCCAGGCATGGTCTTGTTCCAACTGCCTGGGCGGTGAGCTGACCAGCAAGGCTCCTTGGCCACTCTGCTCTGCTGCTGTCCTCTAGTGACTGCCGTCAGCTGCCCTCAGCGAGCGTTGTCGGGATGGATTGCTTCCGGGGACCCATTTCTCATTCCCAGATGACCTGAGAGAGCAATTCATTTCATCCATTATGCATTCATCTTGGAGCTCAAACAGTGTTCCTCTGGAAACATTGTGATAAAGCGTTTAAGCTCCCAAAGTGATCGTCAGAAACCTGTTTAACCCATAGCAAGGGGAAATGGGGCAAATCTGCAGTAAAGCATAGCACACCCATCACAGTACTAATCCTATATAATAAAAGCCCAATATGCAAATGGACCAGCCAGCGGAAAGACTGGCAGGACAGCCCGTCGCTATGACGCACACTGACCACCAGGGGGCAGACGCTCAAGGCAGGAGCTGCCCCTATCCCACAGGCCCCAGGCCAGCCTAAGCGGATGCAAGCAGGGGCCCCCAGATTGACCTGCCAGTTGCCCCCCAGAAGGCGACCAGCGGAGGCTGGGGGCGGGGCTGGCGAGCAGGCAGTGCCAGGCCAGCCAAGGCGAGTGCCAGCTGGGGGCCCCATTCACCCCACTGGTCACTTCATAGATCAGCCCTGATCACCAGGCTTAGGGACCCTACCCATGCACAGATTTCATGCACCGGCCTCTAGTTAAGTGCAGTGGTACCTCGAGATACGAGTGCCCTAACATACGAGATTTTTGAGATACGAGTGGTCAAGCGAGCGATTTTTGCTTTGAAATACGAGCAACATTTGAGATAGGAGTAATCTCGTGGATCGGCCGGCTGCACAGAACCCACCAGTTTACCGCGACTCGAGCGTCTCATAGTTTCCCACGCCTCAAGGTTACGGAACGAATTAAACTCGTATCTCGAGGTATCACTGTATGTAAAATGCCAATGAAGTGCTTGTTAAAATGTGGTAAGCCTGTCCGGCGTGGCTCAGTGGTTGAGCACTGACCTAAGAACCAGGAGGTCAGGGTTCAATTCCTGGTCAGGGCACATGCCCGGGCAGTGGGCTTGATCCTCAGTGTGGAGGTTGCAGGAGGCAGCTGATCAATGATTCTCTCTCCTCACTGATGTTTCTCCTTCTATCTCTCCCTCTCTCCTTTCTTCTCCCTTTCTCTCTTCCCTTTTCTCTCTCCCCTTCTCCCTGCACTCCATGGCTTGCACCTGGAATAGGAGGCAGTAAGAGAGAGTTGCCGGGGAAGGGTGTCAATCCGGGGAAAAGGAGACATATGTAATACTTTAAAGAGAGAGAGAGTTCAGGAAGGAAGGAGGAGTCTTGGCCTGGCTTCTGCGCAGCCCAGCCAGAGAGGAGGAGGGAGTGGCCTGTTCATTGTGACTTGAACAGGAAAGGAGGGGGCAGGAGGGGGAAGACCCGGGCCAACAGGATCCTGGTGCCCAGGTGCCAGGAGTGCAGGGTGGAGACGGTGGAGCCTGGGCAATGGGCCTTCTGAAAGCGTGGCCCCTGCAGGCCGCGGGTCACTGTGCTGGACTGTCCACCTGCAGGCCACCCTTTCCGAGAAGACTCACTCCTGTCTTTCAAGGAATGGCTCATGGTCAAATGTCCGTAATGTTTTTCACCCAAGAAAACGCACTGAAGAATCGCTATTGAAAACTGCTCATTGAAGTGTTGACGCTCCTAAATCTGCACCACATGTGCTCCTTTGAGGGGAGGTGTTTTACTGAAGCAGATGCAAGAGGTGTATTTTACCCACCTCCCAGGGCCCCGATAGGATTCTGGGTTGTGTGCTAGAAGTCACCCCTGCTCGGTAACGGCGACATGGTGAGGCGACATGGTGACTAACACTCACCGGAAAGGAGCAGCCAAGCCGGCCTCCTCTCCGAGTGGTTGAATCAGGGGGACAGGTTGCTCTCTCAGACCGTGGTCCCCTAAGTGTGCCGCAGGCACAGGCGTTTGGTGAGAGGGGTCTGTGGGCACCTGAGTTTGAGAAATGTGTTAAACAGGTTTCATCCCTGCAAGACTTGCCGACCGTGTGTGTGTGTGTGTGTGTGTGTGAGAGAGAGAGAGAGAGAGAGAGAGAGAAAGAGAGAGAGAGAGAGAGAGAAGAATTGCTGAGGGTGTGTGTGGTCAATGTTTATGCAACTTACCTTGATCATGGACTCTTCCTGAGGCACCAGTGTTCCATGGGACACACTTTGGGAAATGATCCTCCCCCCCCCACCCCCTTACTGTAAAAAATAAAAGTACATTTAAGAGCAGAAAAGAAAAGTTAAGATGACCTAAAATACGGCTTCTCTGAGTTATCAGTCCTAACACTTCCGTGTGTCTCTAGATTATTTCCCCTTGTAAAAGTTTATCTACATAGTTGTAAACAAAATGAATTTATTTTGTACAGGATGTTGTGTGATGTTCTCACTCATTAAACACTTGTCCCGGGTCTGGCGGGTGTAACAATCCATTCGAGGGACGTGGTAGGGTCTATAGGTTCCCAGAGTGTTTGGTGTCAGACTCCGAAGAGCTGTGTTTATGTGGGCTGGATTACAAATTATACTGAGACCCAATTAAAATACTTATTAACTTATTTAAAATAGCGGTAATAAATGCATTAGATGGTTACAACATATGTTTAATGAAAAATACATTTTCCAAAACAAAAAACAAGTTAATGAGAAGACTGGCATTGCTTTGCATTCCTGCTGTTCTCTCTAACGTGGCTTTTGTAGAACACAGCGGGATTCTGCATTCTACCTCTTGCTCTCTGTTATTTGGTTGAAGTAGATGAAAACATTCGGTCTCGCACAGATACGTAGCTGGAAAAGGGAGGGCTTTGCGAGCCCCCTGAAAGGGTCTTGGGGACCCTCAGACCACATCCTGATAACTTGCTGTTGGGCAGTGGTTGATGCCAGAGGACAGTTGGGGGCTGTATCACCCCGTGCTCTGCTTCTCAGTGAGAGCTGAAGTAGCAAAGGAAGCTGGCAAACGACTTACTTGGGGAAAAGAAAAGGAAATTAGAGTTAATGAACTTATTCCATAACCACGGCGTCATTTACACTGTCACTTGCTTTCTTGAGCGAGAAGACAGCGCGAAGCAGTGTGGATGGGCCTGGAGAGTATCAGGCGCGGTGAAATAAGCCAGTGTGAGGCAGACAGGTACCACGTGGCCTCGTGTAGATGTGGAATCTAACGAGCAGAATAAACGGACAAACAGAAACAGAGGCGCGGATGCGTGCAGCAGACTGACAGCTCTCAGGGGAGGGCGTGGCGGGGGGGGGGCGGATGAGTGAGGTGAAGGGATTGGCCAGAGAACATACATGCATCACCCAGACACAGACACAGGTGATGGCCAGAGGGAAGGGGGCGGGGGCTGGGGATTGGCAAAGTGAAGAGGGAACGGGACATCTGTAGCAGTGTCAGCCATAAAAATAAAGTAAGAAGAAGAGAAGTGTGGACTGGATTTGCTTTCAGTGTTCAGCACATCTGTGCTGCTCGAGCGTGGTCAGCAGTGCCCTCTGTGTTTCTGCATTATTACTTCTGGTTTCTTTTTAATTTTATTAAAGGACACCTTCTTTAATATATTTTATTGACTTTTACAGAGAGGAAGGGAGAGGGATAGAGAGTTAGAAACATTGATGAGAGAGAAACATCGATCAGCTGCCTCCTGCACGCCCCTTACTGGGGATGTGCCCGCAACCAAGGTACATACCCTTGACGGGAATCGAACCCAGGACCCCTCAGTCTGCAGGCTGACGCTCTATCCACTGAGCTAAACCGGTTTTGGCAGTTTGTTGTTGTTGTTGTTTTTCAGAGAGAGCTAGAAACATCAGTGAGAGAGAAACACCGATCAGCTGCCTCTGGCACAACTCCTACTGGGGATGTGCCCGGAACCAAGGGACATGCCCTTGACCGGAATCGAACCTGAGACCTTTCAGTCCGCAGGCTGACACTCTATCCACTGAGCCAAGATGGCTAGGGTAGTTTGTTGTTTTTTAAAGAACAGTTTATTGATTTTTAGAGAGAAAGCGTAACATCAGTTGGCTGCCAGGTCTGTGTCTAGCTTCGTTTTTCCACGTGGCTGTGCTGCTGATCAGCACCATTTGTTGCAAAGACTGTGTTCTGTGTGCTCCTCTGCTCCTTTGTCACAGACCAGTTGACTGTATTTATGTGGGTCTGTTTCCGGGCCCCCTACCAGGAATCGAGCCTGCAACCCGGGCATGTGACCTTGACTGGGAATCAAACTTTGGTTCGTGGGATGACACCCAACCAACTGAGCCACACGGGCCAGGGCAAATGACCATAGCTCTTATCCGTTCCGGGTTCCTACAAATCTGAGTAGAAAGTACAGAGGGGTTCCGTGTATCTGGCCCCACGTGCCCAGCCCCCCCCACTGTCGGCATCCTGCACCCTGGCGGTTCGCTCATCACCACGGAGGCCCCACCTTGAAAGAGTCATCACCAAAGTCCCTGGCTGACACCAGGGCCCACTCTTAGGATGGTGCCTTCTGTGGGTTTGGACAGGGATATGACGTGTGCCCACTGCAGCATCACACAGAGCAGTTTCACTGCCCAGCTGTCACGTGCTTGCTCTGGTCTTCCTCCTTCCCTCGAGCCCCTGGCAGCCACTGATCCTTCTTTTTTAAAATATATATATTTTTGCCAAAACCGGTTTGGCTCAGTGGATAAAGCGTCGGCCTGTGGACTGAAAGGTCCCAGGTTCGATCCTGGTGAAGGGCACATAACCTTGGTTGCGGGCACATCCCCAGTAGGGGGCGTGCAGGAGGCAGCTGATCCATGCTTCTCTCTCATCAGTGTTTCTTACTCTCTGTCCCTCTCCCTTCCTCTCTGTAGAAAATCAATA
This sequence comes from Lasiurus borealis, assembly GCA_004026805.1. Taxonomy (NCBI): domain Eukaryota; kingdom Metazoa; phylum Chordata; class Mammalia; order Chiroptera; family Vespertilionidae; genus Lasiurus; species Lasiurus borealis. The sequence continues at coordinate 15,137 of PVJN01018599.1, forward strand.
AAATATATTTAAATATATATATGTATATATATTTATTGATTTTTTTACAGAGAGGAAAGGAGAAGGAAAGAGAGAGAGACATCAATCAGCTGCCTCCTACACACCCTCTACTGGGGATGTGCCCGCAACCCAGGTCCATGCCCTTGACCAGAATCAAACGCGGGACCCTTCAGTCTGTAGGCCGATGCTCTATCCACTGAGCCAAACTGGTTTCGGCGCCACCGATCCTTTTACTGTCTCCGTAGCATTGTCCTTCCCAGTGTGTCCCGTAGCTGGAATCAGAAGATAGGCAGCGTTTCAGATCAGCTTCTTCACTTAGCCACGTGCAGTAAGTTTCCTCCGTGCCTTTTCACGGCTCGGTGGCGCGTTTCTCTTTGGCGCTGAATAATGCTCTGTTGTTTGGATGGACCACAGTTTTCTCCATTCACCCAGGAGAGGGCATCTTGGTCTCTCCCAAGCTTGGCAACATGAGTAAAGCTGCTGAAAACCCCCAGGTGCAGGCCATGGTGTGGACATTTGGGTCAGTGCCAAGGAGCATGCTCGCGGGGCATGTGATCAGAGTCTGTTTATTTATCTATTTTCCCCTTTAATTAACCTTTAGTGCGTTTAGTTTGGGAAGAAGCTGCTAAACTGTCTTCTCAGGTGGCTGCACCGTTTTTGCATTTCTCCCCGCACTGAGAGCGAGTCCCCATCCCTCCACATCCTCACCAGCATCTGGCGGTGGCGGCGTTTTGGATTTGGGCCATTCTCATTAGGCGCGAAATGGTATTTTTATCACTTTAATTTGCATTTCCCTAATAACTGACGCTGTTGAACATCTTTCCAATCTGTATATCTTCTTCGTGGAAGCGTCTGTATTTTTAAAATTGTGCTGGTTTTCTTATTGAGTTCTTTGTACATTTTGGATGACAGCCTTTGTGAGATGTGTCCTTTGCGTATATTTTCTCCCGGTTTATGGCTGTCTTCTCATTCTTGTGATACTGCCTTTTGTAGGGCAGAAGTTTTGAGCTTTCACCAAGTCCATTGATTTCTTCCCTGGATTGTGCCTCTGGTGTTGTTTCTAGAAGGTCATGGCCATACCAGGGTCACCCAGGTTTTATCCTGTTACCCTTCTGGGAGTTTGATGTTTTACACTCGGGTCTGTATCCACTTGGAGCTGTTTTTTTGAAGGGTGTTAGTTCTGTGTCTAGCTTCATGTTTCTCACGTAGCTGTGCTGCTGATCAGCACCATTTGTTGGAAAGACTTTTTCAGCCTCGCTGACTGTAGTTATGCCGGTCTATTTCCGGGCTCTCTGTTCCGGTCCACTGATCTGTCAGTTCCTTCACCAATGCCTTACTGCCTTGATTGCTGTAGTTTTGTGTTTTTTTAAAATATATTTTATTGATTTTTTTAAAGAGAGGAAGGGAGAGTTAGAAATATCTATGAGAGAGAAACATCGATCATCTGCCTCCTGCACACCCCCCACTGGGTATGTGCCTGCAACCAAGGTACATGCCCTTGACTGGATTAGAACCTGGGACCTTTCAGTCCGCAGGCCGATGCTCTATCCACTGAGCCACACCGGTTTCGGCGATTGCTGTAGTTTTATATGAGTTTTGTTCTTGTCTTTCAGCATCGAGCTGTCTTTGGCCTCTAAGTCGGCCCTCCTGCCCGGTTTCCTCCTCCTGTGTGCCCCCTGGTGTGGACGCCTCCTTTCAGAGGGGCAGAGGTCTGCCAGGCAGTGTCCACACCAGGAGCCGAGTTGGGGTGGGGTGGCACTAGCACCCCAGGTCTCAGCTTCTTGGCCACCTCGTCACACCAACGTTAATGAACGTGAACCCCCAGGCCTCCTGTCCTGTTTGCGGGGAGCCAAGCTCTCACCTCCTAACGAGATGCTTCATTCCACATCCGTCCTTCTGTCTCCTCCTCAGATTCGAGGTGAGGGTGGAAGAGAGCCTTCCACATCTGAGCCTTCAGAAGGTCAGGAAACTGTTAGGTTTCCGGGTTCAACATTCCATGACCTTTGGGGTGGTCATTAACCCTTTTAAGTCCGCCTGTCTATTTTCACCCAGTCTCCCTGTCCCAGTCTTGTCCCGGTCACAGGGCTGAGAAGTGACAGCGAGCTCTCCTCTCCTGTTTATTGTAAAGACGTTACACTGTTTAACCAGTGATGGGGACTGTGCTGGGCACCTCCTGATCGCGGCTGACGTCACCCCGCTTCCCTGTGATGCCCCCTCTAAAGAAAATGCTTAGACGCCTTATTCCTATGTAAATGTCACCCGCTCTTTGTGACTACTTTTCCTGCTCTATAGGCACCAAAAGCCAGAGTGGACTTTTGTCCACGGTCAGTGTCAAACTCATTGCAGGGAGCTTAAAATGTCCATCTCCGGCCCTCGCTGGTTTGGCTCAGTGGATAGAGCGTCGGCCTGTGGACTGAAGGGTCTCAGGTTCAATTCTGGTTAAGGGCACATGCCTAGGTTGCAGGCTCGATCCCCACTGGGAGCATGCAGGAGGCAGCTGATCAGTGATTCTCTCTCATCATTGTTGTTTCTATCTCTCTCTCTCTGTCTCACTTCCTCTCTGAAATCAAAAAGAAATATTAAAAAAAATAAAACAAAATGTCCATCTTCTTCCCTGTGAGACAGGAGCTGTGCAGAGCCCGTTCCTAGAGCAGCGTTTGCCGGTGGCAGTTCTAACACTTCCCAGGCCTGGGGTCCGAGCCCAGAGGAACTTGGGGAAGGGGGTCCTTTTCTCCTTCCCGCGCTCCTCGCAGCCCTGGACACGGGCTCCCTGTTGTCACGCCGTTCTGCTCTCAAACACAAACCTGCAAAGCATCTATGTTTATTGTGCAGACGTTACACTATTTAACCAGTGGTGACATAGGGACCCTGTGGGAAAGCAGTTGTCTTGCTATCACTGGTGTTGTAAGGATGTAGCTAGTAAAGAAACAAACTAGCAGAACAATGCCAGAATCCTGATTTTTTCTGACCACATCGTGGCTTTGCTGGGTCGTCGAGTCAGCGCCTGGCGGTCCGGGCGAAGCCGCTGAGAAGCTGGCATTGGCAGTGAGCGCCGGCAGGCGGGGGTGCGTGGCCTTTCCTGACGGTGCCGATAAGGCTGCCATTGTGGGTGAAGGTCAGGAGCCCAGAGACACGGGCCTGGGGCGTGGCCGCGGACTATTACGTTACAGCTCAGGACAGCGCCCTGTCCTGTTTCCACTCGGGACAGATGCGGCGATGATAAAGAGGAAAGAAAGGGCAGCCTGGCCTGTGTTTTCTGATAACGTGGCAAAGCGGGGGTTTCAGGAAACCATGGCATGCATTTTTTGGGCATAACTGTATTTCTGATTGATAAACAGGCGCCTGCCAACCACCCAGATGCTCTCAGCAGTTTCCCTGCAACGTGATGACTAGCAGTGGTTCTCAACCTTTTTTTTAATGCTGTGACCTTTTAATACAGTTCCTCATGTGGTGGTGAACCCCAATCTTAAAATTATTTTCGTTGCTACTTCATAACTATAATTTTGCTCCTGTTAATGAATCATAAATATCTGTGTTTTCCGATGGTCTTAGGCGACCTTGCTAGCAGTTTTCAACTTGTGGGTCTTGACCCACAAGTTGAGAACTGCTGCTGTAGAGCCTAAGACCATCAGAAAACACAGCTATTTACATTAGTATTCATAACAGTAGCAAAATTACAGTTTGAAGTAGCAACGAAAATAATTTTATGGTTGGGGGTCACCACAACATGAGGAGCTGTCTTAAAAGGTCACAGCATTAAAAAAAGGTTGAGAACCACTGACTGGGAGGCTTAGAGGTCTCTGTGCTAAGGGTTTTCCTTTGCCAGCGTGCAGGGGCGCTGGGGCTTCTTACCCTGTTTTCTACCTTTAGATTAAATCATTGAAGTTCATTACAAAATGCAAGTGTGGGCCTCTTAGTCATTATCTTTCTTTTTATTGCTGTTCATCCTCATCTGAGGATATTTTTCCATTGATTTTTAGGGAGAGTGGGAGAAAGAGGGAGAGACAGAGAGAAACATCGATGAGAGAAACCGAGGCACCAAACCTGGGACCCTTTGGTCCGCAGGCCGAGGCTCCATCCACGGAGCCAAACTGGCCACGGCAGGGCATTACCTTTCTTTAGCGCCCACCCCAGTTACTTTCCCCCAGGAGCTGCCAGTCTTGGCAGGACTGGGGGCCCGGAAGGGGGAGCAGGAGGTTTTGATCAGGTGCAGAGTCTGGAGGCACGTGCTGATGGGCGGGCGGAGGTCCTCTAGCTGAGGCTGCAGGGACCGGAGCAGCGAGCACAGAGGGCAGCGGTGACGCTGAGGACAAAGTTCGCCCTTGTGCATTGCTCACCTGTGAGTCGCTCTAGACGTTACGTTGCAGCGATTAATAGTCATGCGCGAGACGATTTCGCTTAAGAGGCGGCTTTGATGCGGCAACAAAAACAAGGAGACGGCTGTGCTGGTTCTGAGCCGAGCTGGTGGCCTGAAGGGGGAACCAGAGACAGCCCCCCTGCTCTGCGGGGTGCGCAGGGCCAAGGGAGCCTTGAGGAGGGCGGCCGATCTGAAGAAGGTCCCTCCACCTGCCCAGCCCGGGTCAGCCTGGCCGGCTCCCACTCTGGGGTGCGGCCCAGCGGGCGGAAGTGAGGGAAGATGTCCAGAATGTTCTGCTTCCTTCCTGGGTGCAGGGAGGCATTCTTGGCCTCTGATCTGGTCTTCCCTCCTCTGTTAGGGGACCAGGCTGAGTCACTGGAATGAGTGACGTTTCTCTGGTTTCCCGGCCTCCTCACTACAGACAAACATTCCCACTCCATCCCTTTCTCCCCGCCCCCCACCTTTTTACTCCAAACAGCACGGAGCTCTGACATGTGGCTCCTCAGTATGCGCACGTGCACAGCCACCAGCTGGGGGAGGGAGCTGGAGAACCTCAGAGGACTGCCCAGTGCCCAGTGCCCATCCACGCGGGTCAGAGGAGATCCCCAGTGCCCTGCGGTGTTGACCTGCAAACCCCATCTTTATGCGCCATCTGGGGTGTTGCAGGATTCAGACCCAGCGCCTCTGGGTTTCCTGCTGTCGCCAAGGGCAGGGCTCAGGCCCCAGCTCCACGTGGGGTCCCCGCCCAGGGAGCACAGCTGGCTGCAGGGTGTTCATGACGGACCTGAGAGAAATCCTGTGACCGGACCTGAGGCTCCCAGGTCAGTGACGGCCACAGCCATTTGTGACATTAGAGAGGAGTAAATACGGGAGATTCATGAGGCCCGGAGACTAAAGTAGAAAAGAAATGCAGAAGTTACTCTTAGACGCACCCATTATGTTTTGGGTTCATGTTTGGCCTGTTAATATTATGGGGCAACTTTTTAAAAAATTAAATATATTTTATTGATTTTTTACAGAGGAAAGGAGATAGAAACATCGATGAGAGAGTAACATCAATCAGCTGCCTCCTGCACGCCCCCCACTGGGGATGTGCCCTCAACCAAGGTACATGCCCTTGACCGGAATCGAACCTGGGACCCTTCAGTCCGCAGGTGGACGCTCTATCCACTGAGCCAAACCAGTTTTGGCATATTGGGTAACTCTTACTATTGAGTAAAACAATTTAATTAGGAAAGTAATTGACTTCTGCCCTTCATTCTGATAAAGTGTTTTCAGTTGCTTACTAGAAAATGATCATAGGTTGCTTTGAAAATTAAATAACTTTTGTATAAAAACCCGAGTAGTAGAAAAACAAGATAATGGGTAGCTTTTTTAGTATAAGCACTTAAGCATTGGTTGCAGACTTCTTTTAAAATGTCACACTTTTCCTGGTAATATTGAGTACATGCCAATCATCCTGGTGCCTCAGGATCGGGTGTTAGACTGCAGACAGCGTGTGCAGGATAGTGGGTCTTCACAGCCCCCTGTTAGAGAGCCACCTGGGACTGGTTTAGAGAAGGAAAGTCTCATGTCGATGGTCACCGTCCACCCAGCCATCTGTCTGTCTGTCTAGTGTCCTTTCATCTTCCTCGTTGCAGTGAAGTAAGAGTGTTTGATTATGTAGCCTCCTCCTGAACAGGCAACAGACACCATCCATGAAATTCTCTGGGGACAGCACGGAAAGCAGCCTCTGGAAGTGTCTTTTATTTTCAGTGAGAGCACTGTGTCCTGTCTGCTCACATGTGCTTCTCCCCATTACCCGGGCTCTCTGTCAGCTCGGCATCAGGTTATCTTCTTTGTTACTTTGAACCTTTCTGGGTCACCAGCCTCTCCGTCCTCTCAAAATGCCACAACCATGTGGCACCTTCCCTGCTTCCGCCCGGGTCTGTTCATGGGAGCCAGCGGGAAGTCTCCTCCGTGAACTGTGAAGCTATTGCTGCCGAGCCGAAACCGGTGTGGCTCAGTGGATAGAGCGTTGGCCTGCGGACTGAAAGGTCCCGAGTTCGATTCTGGTCGGGGGCACGTACCTTGCTTGCGGGCGCATCTCCACTGTGGGGCGTGCAGGGGACGGCAGATCGATGTCTCTCTCTCATCGATGTTTCTGACTTTCTATCCCTCTCCCTTCCTCTCTGTAAAAAATCAATAAAATATATTTTTAAAAATAAGATATTGCTGCCAAACAGCGTGAAATACAAGTCAATTTGAACACCGCCACATGACAGAAACCTGGTTTGGAAACCTGGGTCCCGGCCCCATGGAGGTGCGGGGTGACGATGCCAGGGCCCTGGGGTCCACCGGGAGATCCCCTGTTTGAAACGGCGATGGCACTTTCCCTGTTTCCACTGTGTCTGAGCCCTCACCCTCCTGCCGTGTTGTGTGTGCGCTGTTTTCCGCGGAGAGAGAGGGTCTGGCTTTCTGAGGTTCTCAGAGGAGCCAGGGAAAGGTGTGCGCTCGCTCAGAAGGCCCTGCCCCTGCAGGCAGACTCCGGCTCTTGTCTCAGGTTTGGGGAGGCTAGATTTCAGCAGCTCCCTCTCTAAAATCACCTTTTACATTTTTAAAATCACATAATAGCATTTGACAAAATCTAACATCCATTCATGATAAAAAGTCAGCAAGTTGGGGAGAGAGGGGAACTCTCTCAACGTGATAAAGAACATCTATTAAAAAAAAAACCTGTAACCGAAACCGGTGTGGCTCAGTGGATAGAGCGTCGGCCTGCGGACTGAAAGGTCCTAGGTTCGTACCTTGCTCACCAGCACATCCCCAGTGGGGGGCATGCTGGAGGCAGCTGCCCGATGCTGGGGTGTGGCCTGAGGTCCCCTATGAAGCACTGCCTAGCAGGGGGAGTGGTCTGAGGTCTCCTGGCCTGGTGCTGGGGCAGGGGAGCAGCCTGGGGTCCCCTAGATCAACACTAGGATGGATGCACACCTTGAAGTCCCCTGTCAAGCCCATGGGGGTGGGGGAGGGCGTAGCCTCAGGTCCCTGCTGATTGCTCGTTAAGGCTCCTTATGGGAACTTGGCCTCAGCTGTGGGTGCAGCCATCTTTGTGATGGAGTAACGGTCAATTAGCATATCCCCCTTATTAGATAGGATTCTCTCTCCTTTATAGCTTACATAATATAAAAAGGTAAAATTGCCTGATAAAACTTGTGTGGTCACACCCATTGGGTGGCTCATACCAAAACCCAGAAAGTGACAAGTGTGGGTGAGGTGGGGAGACATTGGGAGCTGTGCTCCGGGGTGGGGATGTGGAAATGGCGCAGCCGCTGTGGGAACAGTATCGGCAGTTCCTCCAAGAATTAAACCAGAATTACCGAGTGACCCAGCAGGTCCACTTCGGGGTGCGTACCCCAAGAGGTGAAAACAGGCAAACCCATGTTTGTATGCCGTGTCCATGACTATTCACCGCAGCCAAAGGTACGTGCAACCCAAGTGCCCTTGACAGGTGAGTGGAGAGACAAGATGAGGTCGGTACATACAACAGATATCATTCCGCCTTAAACAGTGACGCAGGCTGTAACACACAGGGACCTTTATGCTGAGGACAAATACCCACTTACCAGCTGTGGCTGATTAAAAGTTTCCTTCTTTGTTTTTTAAATGAGCCGGTGATTTTGTTGGCTTGCTTTTGACTTACTTACATGAACAGAATCACCGTGTAACGCTGCTGCTTTCCTCGGCTGCGTAAGAGCTAAAGTTAGGCCTCTCCAGGGTCTGGGTCTGTAGGGATTTCGTTAGCTGTAGGTTGTATTTCGGAAGGTGATAATGGGAGATCGTCATGGGAACGCCTCTGGAGTCTCTGTAGCTCTGGTCCTTCTGCTTTTGTAGTTTTCCTAAAACATAAGCTGCTGCTTTTTAAAAATATATATATATTATTGTTTTTTTTACAGAGAGGAAGGGAGAGGGACAGAGAGTTAGAAACATCGATGAGTGATCAGCTGCCTCCTGCATGCCCCCTTCTGGGGATGTGCCCGCCACCAAGGTACATGCCCGTGACTGGAATCGAACCTGGAACCTTTCAGTCCACAGGCTGATGCTCTCTATCCACTGAGCCAAACCGGCTTTGGCATAAGCTGCTGCTTAAGATGAACTGATCAGCACATATTTGTTGAGCATCTGGGTGCCAGGCATAGAGTGGGCCCTTCATTCATATCCTCTATAATAAAGAGGCCCCCGTGTGAGTCCTGAGCAACCTGGGAAGGGCCTGAGCCAGGGGGCTCCTGGGACAGGGCGGAGCCAGCGATAAGAGGAAGCAGGGGCGGAGCCAGCAATCAGAGGGAGCTGGGGTCTCCTGCCCAGGCCCTAAACCGCGGCCAGAGGCTTTAGGCCTGGGCAGGGGTGGAGCCGGCGATCAGAGGGAGCTGGGGTCTCCTGCCCAGACCCCAAACCGCGGCCAGAGGCTTTAGGCCTGGGCAGGGGTGGAGCCGGCGATCAGAGGGAGCTGGGGTCTCCTGCCCAGCCCCAAACCGCGGCCAGAGGCTTTAGGCCTGGGCAGGGGTGGAGCCGGCGACCGGAGGCCATTGGCAATCGGTGTGGTCTACAGAGGAGACACCTTTTCTGACTGCTCATTGGCTAAGCTCCCTGTATCCACTGGTAATACTCTTAGTAACGTGGGTAGAAGAATCCAAAGAGGTGATCTCTGGCTTTTCCACCTCACTCCTGGAGGGAAAAACGAAGGCCCGCTGCTGGAGGGCTAAGACATGTCATACCCTGCCCTAGCCGGTTTGGCTCAGTGGATAATGCCTTGGCTTGCCGACCGCAGGATCCGGGTTCGATTCTGATCAAGGGCATGTACCTAGGTTGCAGGCAGGAGGCAACCAATCAAAATGTCCCTCTCACTTTGATGTTTCTGTCTTTCCCTTTCTCTTCGATGCTCTCTAAAAATCAGTGGAAACATATCCTCAGGTGAGGATAAAAAAAAAAGAAAGAAAGAAATGTCATATCCTATGAGAGACACATCTTGAAAATGCCTAAAGGAAGCTGTCATCTTTTCTTGGTGAAGGGACTGGAGTCCGTGCTGATGAAACACCTTGGTGGCTGTGGTGACTGGCAGTGGCTGCAGCAGAAGGTGATGCTCTTCCCTTATCAGCCCCGTCGCCTCCCAAAAAGGGAGCCCATTCTTCGCTTAGGGGAGCGGGCCTAAGCTGTCAGTAGGACATCCCCTGAGGGCTCCCAGCATGTGAGAGGGGACAGGCTGGGCTGAGGGGACCACACACACACACACACACACACACTGCCCGAATTTCATGCACCAGGCCCCTAGTTATCTATAATCCTCAAAACAAGGTTGTGGAAGGAGGTCCTGACTTACAATGTAGAAATAGGCCCAGGTGGTTAAAGATCTGTCCCTGGTTAGAATGTCAGACACAGCTCATTTATTAGCCGTATTCCTGTCGTTCTTACCAGACCACGCTGCTTAAAACTTTTAACCGCTTCTAACGGCATAGAGGGGGCTCATTGGCATAGCAGAGAAGGGGTGCTCACCTGTTGCTCCAACCCCAGCTCAAGCCCCCCTCCAGCTGTGCCTCGTTATACGTCAGTTATCCCAGAATGACCCACAGCCCTTTCTACCTTTGAATCTTGTATTTTTTACTCTGCCCCAGTGGGTTTGGCTCAGTGGATACAGTATCGGCCTGAGGACCAAAGGGTCCCGGGTTCGATTCCAGTCAGACACGTACCTCAGTGGCAGGCTCCTCCCCGGCCTGGGCCAGTCAGGACATGAGCAGGAGACAAGCAGTTGATGTGTTTCTCTCGTATCAATGTTTTTCTCGGGCCCTATCTCTCTTCCTCTCTAAAATAAATGGAAATATATCTTCTGGTGAGGATTAAAAATAGGTAAATAAAGACCCCTCAAAAGGATGCTCCTTTTAAGGATGTCTTGCAGCGCTCTCCTCGGACACACGCTAGAATTGCGCTTGCCCACCTGGTGATGGGGGTGGGGCCAGGGGACCAGTTCTGGCCCACATGTTAGGAGCAGAGTGAGTTGTGTTTCGTTTGTGTAGACAGTTCAGCTCCCACTGGGCCACCCTCCAGGGCGCTCACCGCTCTCGCTTCCCCTGGCAACGGCATGGCCACACGTGAGTGCAGGCCGCAGGCCTTACGGGCTCTGCTGACCGTCCGAGTTCCCACCATTGGGTGCGTCCCACCCCGTTTTCCCCACACCCCACACCCCACAACCCGGCGATGCTAGCCGCATCTGCCTCGCAGACGGTCCTGGGGACAGACTTCGAGTCCAGGGGGATGTGAAGCCAGAAGGACCTTTGATTCAAGCTGGTTTTCAAGGATCGGAGCTGGTCTGATCTAAATGTGAATTATGACTGGGACGATGCTTAGCGAGGCCATGCGAATGGATGCCTTTTACCTTTTTATTTGGGGACTCTGGATAATTTATGAATTTTAAATGTTTTCTGAGGAAAGCTAACTAGTTGGAGATTTTATATTGATGGCATTGAAGACGCTTTTCTGTGCCTGCCGCCTTTAACGAGGGTCGCTAGCCCTTTACATTCCAGTCCTTAGCGAGTCCGGGGCCAGATTTTTCCACCCAAGACTGGCAACCGGCAGCACGCACTCAAAGGCCCCTGCCGCCACCTAGTGGCCGTATCTCCGAATTGCATTCTCTTGGGCCAAGGTTAAGTGTTGACTCTGCAAACAAAACTGTGGATTGCCTACCGTCTCTCTCTCTTTTTTTAAAAATATATTTTATTGATTTTTTACAGAGAGGAAGGGAGAGAGATAGGAAGTCAGAAACATTGATGAGAGAGACATCAATCAGCCGCCTCCTTCAGGCCCCACTGTGGGGATGTGCCCGCAAGCAAGGTACATGCCCCCAAGCGGAATCGAACCCGGGACCTTTCAGTCCGCAAGCTGACGCTCTATCCACTGAGCCAAACCGGTCCCGGCTGCCTACAGTCTCTTAAACATACAGTTGTCACCTGACCGGCGTGGCTCCGGGGTTGAGCGTGGACCTCTGAACCAGGAGGTAACAGTTTGATTCCCGGTCAGGGCACGTTATGGGGCGTGCAGGAGGCAGCCGATACATGATTCTCTCTCATCATTGATGTTTCTGTCTCTCTCTTCCTCTCCATTCCTCTCTGAAGTTAATTAAACATGTTTTAAAAACACATGTTTGTCATTATTCATTACTTATGTCGTTATTGGGACAGTATGACTAGATGTTCTGGAATGAGAAGTGGCACGTGTCCGATTTGTTTTTGGAAAGAGGGGGTCTCTCTTTGTCAATGAGTTTATCAGCCGGGAACTCGGGTGCAGGGTTGCTGCCAGGCCTTGCAGCCACCTCGCCAGTGATCTGTGACTTTCGCGACCTGGACAGGGAGCCAGCCTCTCTTTTGCCCACAACGTTGGGATGTCCTGGGAAAGTGTAAGTTTTTATAGTTAAAGTTAATCCTGAGGCTGACTCTGGTTTCTTGTCACTTTGGCTTTTAAATCGGTGACCGTTTATAACCACAGAAGCCAGCCAGGCCTCTGAGTAATAGGCGTACACCCCAGATGCAGCCCACACTGACAGAAGGTCGGATCGCCAGCCTTGCCATTCCCGATTTTAATTAGTATTTTGCCATTCAAAGTGTCGCTGGCTTTTTCATGAGTGGAGTGGGAAGCCGTGAATCAGGAAAAGGCTTTGAGGCGGGTGACCCCGTGCCTGGCCTTCTGGCTGCCCGCCTCCCGCGTTATCTGTGGGCGCCTTTCGGTGATTACAGAAACATCAGTCACTCGTCCCATACATATTTTATCACGCCAATTGAATGTGATGAAATATTGAAAATATCATTCATTAAATATTTAAAAGTTCAGTCTTTGAAACTGGTCAGCTCTCTTCATTCTACTGCCAGCCTAAAAGAGCAATTTAGAAAATCTGAATTATAAAATTAGAATACTAGGGAAAGTCAGAGAATTATGAATATCACTATAAGGTTATTTTTTTTTTGTCTTGAACCATTAATAATTTTCAGCTGCAGGCCTTTCCTTCAGGGTAGCAGAAACACACATTTTATGCTACTACCTTTTACTGCTTTCTGCTATTTGAGATTTCCTGCACTTTGCCTAGTATTTCCACCTTCTTACTGGGTTAGAAACATTCACTTCAAGTCTAAGGAATTTTACAGATGTACATATTGGAATGATCTTTCGTTTCATTTGCTTTGCTTATCATTTTACTAATAAAACTTTAAATGTGAAAACAAATTGGACTTTACTGTTGCTCTTCCTGGTACATTATTATTATTATTGTTATTATTATTATTTTATTCCTCGCACTTTGGTGGGGTCTGCTGTATGGAACATTATTGACAGTAAGTTGAGTGAATAGCTTCTGTGATTGAAAGGAGAGACCAGTGACAAACTGGAGGCTCTTCACGTGGCTGCTTACCTGTCACACCTGTCACCCAGGCGGCCGTCCAGCCTGTGCCATAGCGGGTGTCGGAGCAGGTGTCAGAGCAGGTGTCAGAGCTGTCGGGAGAAGTGGCAGTTTCAGCCCAGCCAGCTGCAGGGTGAGGCTGTTGCCTGTGCTCAGAGAACCCCCCTCCCCCCGGAGCAAAAGCTGCCCCGAGACTCGGCCCACCAGCGCCCCCCAGTGAGCTCGGTGCCCGCCTCGGCTGCTGCTGGAGAAGGGCAGACGCCCCGGAACTTCTGGATTCTCTTCTCTCCGAGGCTCCTGTCCCGGCAGCTTTTGTGGGAGCTTCTCCAAAGGCTCTTTAGATCTTGGCCTTTACGACCTGGGTTTGACACCCTTGTTGGTCCCCATAATCTAAGCACAGGTCACCTTCCGGAAGGTCCCTGCTTTGCACATGGACCGCCAGGTTCGCTCGTCTCCTTGGCTTTGAATGTCACCTGTCAGACACAAAAAGTCACACCTTCCAATGTTTACAACACCAAATCACACCTGCTTTCAGTTCTCAGTACCAACACTTCCTTCTCTGGGAGAGGATTTCGAACTAGGACTTTGACTTTTTATTTATTTTTAAAATATATTTTATTGATTTTCCACAGAGAGGAAGGGAGACGGATAGAGAGCTAGAAACATCGATGAGAAACATCAATCACATCAATCAGCTGCCTCCTGCATGCTCCCTATTGGGGATGTGCTCGCAACCAAAGTACTTGCCCTTGACCAGAATCGAACCTGGGACCCTTCAGTCCACAGGCCGATGCTCTATCCACTGAGCCAAACCGGTTTTGGCAGGACATTGACTTTTTAAAATATGTATATTTTTTGTTGACTTCAGAGAGGAAGGGAGCGGGAGAGAGAAACATCAATGATGAGAGAGAATCATTGATTGGCTGCCTCCTGCACGCCCCACATGGGAACAAGCTGGCAACCCAGGCGTGTGCCCTGACCAGCAATTGAAACGTGACCTCCTGGTTCATAGGTCGACACTCATCCAGAGACACGCTGGCCAGGCCAGGACGTTGGTTTTATTTGTACTGTATATGCGGCTCCTTACACACTCACTCATTGGCCGATACTTGCCGGATGTTGAGATGCTAGTTAGCAAACAGCAAAAGGTCAGCCCCTCCCCGCATCTGTTTCTGTTTCTGTCCCTGTCTGAGGGAGAGGGAGGAGGTAGTGACACAGCAGCCCCTGGTGGCCTCTCCGGTGTCTGACACTGTCACCTGGCATGTGTGACGGTTCGGTCACACACAACCTGAGACGTGGGTACTGTTCCTGTGCTTGGTTTACGGTTGAGGAAACAGGCCACAGAGGCAGCCAGGTAACAACGGCCCCAAGGCCCCGGGCTGGCTCCGCTGCCCTCGCTGTGCCCAGGGCGGGGCCAGAGCAGCGGACGCTGTGGTGGGACCAGGGAGCATTGGAACGGAGGCCTGAAGCCAGGAGACGAGCCCGGAGCCTCTGCCCGGGCCTTCAGAGGTCCAAGCTATTTAACACCGAGACCTTGACTTTCCCCCTCCTCCTCGCGAGAGCACCGTGGGTTCCTAGAGCCGTGGTCGGCAAACTGCGGCTTGTGAGCCACATGCGGCTCTTTGGCCCCTTGAGTGTGGCTCTTCCTCAAAACACCACAGCCTGGGCGAGTCTATTTTGAAGAAGTGGCTTTAGAAGAAGTTTACGTTTAAAAAATGTGGCTCTCAGAAGGAATTTCAATCTTTGTGCTGTTGGTATTTGGCTCTGCTGACAATGAGTTTGCCGACCACTGGAGGCTGCGGCGGGACCCAGGAGGCGCCATGGGGACCAGCTGGCTCCCATGAAGCCAGACAGGGAGTGAAAGATCTCGCAGGATGGAAGTGGGGCCGCTCTCCTTATGAGCTTTGCTTTTTAAAAATGCAGTTTTTAGGAAAATGGTGCTTACGTTAACTTACAATGGGTTTGTTTTTATTTTAAATGAATTAATATTAAAATTTTATCTTGGTTTTAATTTCCAATAGTAAACTCTGATAGGGAGGCAGTAGGTGGATGAGACAGGAAGGTCCCACACACACAAGCGCTGTGAGGATCTTCGTCTCTCTCTGGTGGGGCCGGGCCAGTGCACATAGCGGAGAGTGCTGTTTGGATCAGATCTGTCAGGAGGGCAAGGACGGTTGTCACTTGGCTCTGGTAAGTCCAGGAGAGCAGAGAGGTGACGAGGAGTGGCCGCGTCTGCACTGTGTGTGCGCAGTTCTAAATGCGGGAGAATGCAGGACGGACAGGGCAGTTGTGTTTCGTGGACTCGCTCATGTTGCTGTGCAGCCTGTTCCAGAACTCTTCTCATATTGCAAAATGGCAGCTCTGTCCCCAGGAGCCTGGTCCGGTGGGTCTACGGTGACCTTGCCGGTGAAGCAGGGCTTGCTGTGGGCTGGGTGCGGCGTGCGTTATGTCTGATGGAGGCGTCGTCATTGCAGAGCCGGGAGCCGGTTCCCTCCCGCACGCCGGCCATGCACGCGCTGAGGGGAGGCAGGGGAGCCCAGGTGCTTCTCACCCGTCACCCCGTGACGGTCATCACTCCGTGACGGTCATCACCCCGTGACGGTCATCACCCCGTGACGGTCATCACCGCAGCAGGACAGCAGTGTCTGCTTACGGGATGCTGTATTTGGCGTGGTTAAGCGTTTACATTTAATTCCAGATGCTTCTTGTGGGAAAGCGTCTGGGTAGTTCCTTCAACAAATAGGCACTCCCTATTGGTCAGAAAGCTCCATCCTTAAATTGAGGATTCCTGTGGTTAACGGTATCCTGAGATGTGATGCGTTACACCTGAGGTAGAAGGCGAGCTGATAACACTCCAGGTGGAAGTGGAAAGACAATGAAAGGCCCCCGCTGTGAGGTGGAGCCCACAATGCACCGGTGGAGTGAGCGCTCAGGGAGGAGGCGGTGGCTGTGGCCCCGACAAGGCCAGGCCCAAGCACACAGGGGGATCAGAGCTGAAACTGAGGGTGTCAGGTAAGTGCCTGTAGACAGCACGGCTCCCTTAAAAACAGAAGTGGCCCTTACAGCTGAAACCGGTGTGGCTCAGTGGATAGAGCGTTGGCCTGCGGACTGAGGGGTCCCAGGTTTGATTCTGGTCGAGGGCATGTACCTTGGTTGGGGCACATCCCCAGTAGGGAATGTGCAGGAGACAGCTGATCAATGTTTCTCTCTCATCGATGTTTCTGACTCTCTATTCTTTGCCCTTCTTCTCTGTAAAAAATCAATTAAAAAATATTGAGAAAAAAAAAGTAGCCCTTAACAGTGCTCAGCCCTTTTCAGTTACCACCAGCCCTCTCGGGCGGGGCTGGCTTACAAATAGGAAATGAGGTGGAGAGGTTACTCAAGGCCACCAGAGGTTGGTTACACCTGCTCTGGGTCACTCAGTAGCGACGGAGGACGCTGGGATCTGACCCCACGCCAGCCGGACTCCCAAGTGGGTTACTTCTTCCTGAACAGTTTCAGTCAACGATTTCAGGAATTCACGTTTTATTTTACTTTGATGCCTTAGATTTGTAATTTTATATTCATAAGTCTTGTCGATTTTGTGTCTTTGTAATGCTAATTTTAAATGGGTACTATTGTATCACCATAAAGTAATAACACTTTTCTTTTCACTGCTCTGTAAAGGGCCCAAAACAGTTTGAATTTGTCTACCGGCCATCAGTCTTTTTTCTTCAGTGTGTACAGAGAATCTGGTTTCTCCTGGACTCACATAGTTCCTCCATTACGCACTCTGCAATTTAGAATTTCATGATATTTGGGTCTTGATACCAAACCCTGCAACAAAAAATGCAGGTGTCGCCTTCCAGACCAATGAGTCTTATGGCTCAGACCTAAGAGATGTGTCTTCGAAAGCAGTTGAGTCTAAAATACTCACCCTGGCCCTGGCCGGTGTGCTCAGTGGTTTGGGGGTTGTCCTGTGCCCCGAAAGGGTGCCGGCTCATTCCTGGTCAGGGCCCATGCCACCTGTGGGCTCAATCCGCAGTGGGGGGCCTGCAGGAGGAAGCCAGTCCCCCCTCCCCCTCCCATCACTGTTTCTCTCTCCCTCCTCTCTCTCACAAAATCCGTTTAAAAAATCTTTCCCCAAACAGTAAGGTGTCTAACTGCCTGTCTCCTTCCTCTGACGCAGCGAACAAGCACAAGCCCTGGCTGGAGCCCACCTACCACGGCATCGTGACCGAGAACGACAACGCCGTGCTCCTCGACCCGCCGCTCATCGCCCTGGACAAGGACGCCCCGCTGCGCTTCGCAGGTAGGAGCCGGGCGCCGGCTCCGGGGGCACCGGGACCGGGGGGGGGGGGACCGGGCGGTGCACTGGAACATTCCTCGCCTTCTCTTAAAGGGCGCCGATGGCCGAGCGCGGAGGGCGGCTCCTGGCACCATCCTTTCGCTGTTACTTTAAACGGTTAGGCACCCGACCAAAGCCTGTGCGGGAGGGGAAAAGCACACTGTCACACGCATCGTCCCCGTCCTGGTCTTGGTGTCACAGCTACCACCTAGCCAGGGTGTCTCAAAGCATTGTGCCCACAGCGCACCCGAGAATGGCCTTAAAATGCGGATTTGGCCGAAACCGATGTAGCTCAGTGGATAGAGCGTCGGCCTGCGGACTGAAAGAAAGGTCCCAGGTTCGATTCCGATCAGGGGCATGTACCTTGGTTGCGGGCACATCCCCGGTGGGGGGCGTGCAGGAGGCAGCTGATCGATGTCTCTCTCTCATCGATGTTTCTAACTCTGTCCCGCTCCCTTCCTCTCTGTAAAAAAAATCAATAAAATGTATTTTTTAAAAATGCGGATTTGGATCCAGAGGGTCTGGGGGACCTGAGATGCCGCCCTGCTACCTGTCCCGGGGGTGCTATGGGCCCGCAAGGGCAAGGACCGGGATCCCTGGGGCTCAGCGTCCTCTCGCACCACCTCCGTTTCAGTGGCTGAAAAGACTTATTTGAATCGTCAAGCTGAATTTCTAGAGCAGCGGTTCTCAACCTGTGGGTCGTGACCCCTTTGGGGATCGAACGACCCTTTCACAGGGGTCGCCTCAGACCATCGGAAAATGCAGATATTTACATCACGATGCATAACAGTAGCAAAGTTTCATGGTTGGGGGTCACCACCCCATGAGGAGCTGTATGCAAGGGTCTCGGCCTTAGGAAGGTTGAGAACCACTGTTCTAGAGGAATCCAGGGGCTCGGGCTTTCCTGCCCACACATTTAAAGCGGGGTGTTTCGTAAGACTGAAACCTGACCGAGCGGAGCGCCGGGCCGCCTGCAGGCCTGCTGTTGTGCTGACACGGAACACTCTCTGCACTGCAGAGCGTTTCTTGCTTGAGCCGCGTGTCCATAGCAACTTCCCTGACGGACGTGCATGTGCACGTCGCCCTCCCCTGGCCTCAGGGTAACGGTTAATTTTGAAAGGGTCGCCGGATTCCTCCTGTTAGCGTGTGCTGCCTGCTGGGGACCAGTAAGAGGGAGTCCGTTAACTCGTGCAGTGGTTGTCACTCCGTAAATGTTGTCGGAGAAATGACAAGTTTGCCCAAGGTCACTGCTTGTAAGTGACAGAGCCGCCTTCCTGGCTCCGGCCTCCATCCGTTGGGTCACTGTGGCTCTCACAGCGTTCTCTGCGGCTCATGTGAACATCCTGGCCCGAAGTCTGCCCATCGCAGGAAGGTGGGGCGACCACCAAAGCTTGCTTGTTTGACGACTTTTTTAAAATATATTTTATTGATTTTTCACAGAGAGGAAGGGAGAGGGACAGAAACCAAAAACATCAATGAGAGAGAGACATCGATCAGCCGCCTCCTGCACGCCTCCCACTGGGGATGTGCCCGCAACCAAGGTACATGCCCTTGACCAGAATCGAACCTGGGACCTTTCAGTCCCCAGGCCAACGCTCTATCCACTGAGCCACACTGGTTTCGGAGGTCCGACTCCTGAGATAAGTCATGGCTGACGCTGGCAGCTTCGTCACCAGAGTGCGCTGTCGAGTGCCCCTCACCAGACGTGTGCATTGAATGCAGAGTCTTGCCCAGATTGCTTTCTCGGGGTGAGACAGGAGAGTAAAATCTTGGTATTTGCCAGGTAGTTTAGGAAATTAAAATAAGTTTCTTATTCAGCCCCGGTTCCTCAATCTGCTGGAGGCCTGAGTAGAGGCAGCTGAGAAATGGTGTCTGTGTTGTGTACCTGATGGGGGGCTTGAACCCCGCACGCAGGCCATGTGGTGGCCTTTGGACAGTTGTCCTCCTTCACGGCCCACGTCAGAGGCTGGATGTCCCGCCTGTGGCCCCCCTTCTCGGGCTCGTCCTTCCAGGAGGTGGCTTCTCCGGCACCTTTTCCTGCTTTCCCGCGGGCACAGAGATTGCGCAGGGTTGGGTGAACAGCTGCGATGGAAACAGAATCCAAAAGAAATTTCCGGACTAGAATGGGGCCTTTGTTTCCATTGATGGTTAGACCCAGCTCAGGTGCGTGAGCCTCTTCTCCGTATTCTTTATGCCACACGTGGCTCGCCCAGAGGATGGCGCTGGGCTGGCTGACTCCGGCACCTCACCTGTTCCCCCCCCCCCCCTGCCTTCTTCCCCTGGCACTGCCTTTAGCACAGGCGATGGGCCGACGTTGTGTTGGTAGCAGTGAGTTGGACGTATTTGGTGAAGCCCCACGAAACTGCCATTTTTATATGTCAAAGCTTTCAAAATACGTGAAAAAAATGCAACATTGGAAAAATACAGTGGTACCTCGAGATACAAGTTTAATTCGTTCCGTAACCTTGAGGCGTGGGAAACTATGAGACGCTCGAGTCTCGGTAAACTGGTGCAGCTGGCCGATCCGCGAGATGACTCCTATCTCAACTGTTGCTCGTATTTCAAAGCAAAAATCGCTCACTCAACGGCTCGTATCTCAAAAATCTCGTATGTTAGGGCACTCGTATCTGGAGGTACCACTGTACTATGGTTTAGCCTGATTACTATAAGGCAGTAATTCGTTGAGTAGTGGATTTAAGCAAGCATCTGACTGTGAGGATGGAAACTTCAGCTCCTGACTAGCGTGGACTGGTTTTGGATACCGTTGCCTCCAGGAAAGGTTGGTACCAGTATCACTAACGAGTAAGCTCCTGTGCCAGGCCCTTGTCGCATGTAAAGAAACATAGAAGTCGGCCCTTCCTCTCAGAGCACTGATGGCTTAGGTCCCGGAAACTGGCACGGACCAGTCACCAACATAAGCTGCAGCCTGATGCCCAGCTGGAGAGCGTGGGCACCAAGGCCGAGGGGAGAGGGAGGGAGGAGGAGAGCGGGGTTAGCAGGGATGTTGTAGTGGATGCTGCTCAGCAGGTGGTCCTTTCCCCAGGGCCGGATCGGTGGGTCCAGGACCCGTCACCCGCCTTCCCCAGCCAGGGGCGTGCACGGCCCAGGCGGAGAGCCACAGAGGCTAGCACCGGGGAGGCTGCGTCCCCCTGTCCAGGCCAGTGGCTCTGGGCCCGGTCTGGCCCTGCTCCTGGTTTCGAGCTGCCTTGGTCCCTGCTGCTTCCAGGTCCCTCTCTGGCTGCAGCCAATCCCGTGAGGTGGTGACGGCTCTGAGTGAAGCGCTTTGGCCGGAGTTAGTGGCAGGGGTTTCTGGTGCCACTGGCGAAGCTACAGGGCAGGTGGCCTGAGAGTGGGGGCACGGCGGGCGAGGCTCTGCAGACAGACACCCTGGCTTTCGGGGAAGAGCGGTGCCGTTTGGGGTTATGCTCAGGTTTGGAGAAGACTTAGAAAGGGTGCAAAGCCAGCGGAAGCCAGGACCCTCAGAGGATGGCGAGGAAAGTGAGGGTGACACTGTCCGCTGGAACCCCTGTTGCGCCTTTGGGTGTCAGGAAGTCAAATCTGTACGCATTGTTACAGTTTTATGTTGTGCTTTTTAAAAACTCTGTAGTAAAGTTCTTTTTGACTGCTTTAACTTTTTTGGTTGTTAATCCTCACTGGAGGATATTTTTTTCATTGCTGTTTAGAGAGAGTGGAAGGAAGGTAGGAAGAGAGAGAGATATCAATGATCAGCCATGTGAAAGAGACACATTGATTGATTGCCTCCTGCACACCCCCCGACCGGGGCTGGGGATTGAACCTGCAACCCAGGTATGCACGCCCTTGATTGGGAATCAAACCCACAGGCTGATGCTCTATCCATCGTTCAAACCCAAAGACAAGGAAATGAAGCAGCACTGTTCGGGACATACAAACAGGGTAAAGCCATTTTTAAAAGCCAGGGGTCAGGCTGTGGTGCCTTTGGGGGAGAGACGGTGCCCTGTGAGGCACACAGATGTGGGCAGCGGGCCCGGCCTCCGCTGCTGCAGTGGTCCTGGGCCAGGTCAGCAGGGAACTAGGCTGCTAGACTCGCATTCCCCGCGGTAAAGACAGTGGCCACTGTCGCATCCCCACTGTTCATACTGAACCGGTTTCAGTTCCCACGGAAACGTATGTCCCCTTTATATTTGTTGCCTTAGCTGCCTTAGAACAAGATTAGAAAACATTGCTATTTATTCAGCTCATCAACAAAGGATTAAACATAAAACCCATTGTTTGTTCCACTTCATCTGGTGATGAGCTGAATGGTACCAGACTCGAACCACAAGAACTTACATTAAAAGGGAAAAGCTGCCCAAACCGGTGTGGCTCAGTGGATAGAGCATCAGCCTGTGGACTGAAGGGTCCCAGGTTCCATTCCGGTCAAGGGCATGTTCGATTTGGTTGCAGGCACATCCCCAGTAGGGGGCGTGCAGGAGGCGGCTGATGGATGTCTCTCTCTCATCGATGTTTCTAAAATCTCTATCCCTCTCCCTTCCTCTCTGTAAAAAATCAAAAATATTTTTAAAAAATAAAGGGAAAAGCTGAGAACTGTAAAGGACCAATAGGTGTGCATCTAAACCAGTGGTTCTCAACCTTCCTAAGGCCGTGACCCTTGCATACAGTTCCTCATGGGGTGGTGACACCCACATGAAATGTTGCTACTGTGATGCATCGTGATGTCAATATCTGCATTTTCCAATGGTCTTAGGCGACCCCTGTGAAAGGGTCGTTTGACCCCCAGGTTGAGAACCGCTGGTCTAAACTGTTAGGATGTCTGACACCTGAGGGTTAGCAAGCTGTGTTATTCATGGGCAGTTAGCGCCATTTCAAACATTTCAAACATGATTCTTCAAACATGACTCGGGAGTCCTGGTAAGTAGGATTCAAAGAGACACCTCGTTACCGAAGGTCCCGTTACGCGATAGCAGTTCTATGAGCTGAAGGTTAAATCGTGCCCAGCTTTTCTGTGTAACATGTGCCTCTGACTTTTTTCCTTTTGTTCCGCCCTCATTCTTTCCGGTGTGACTGACATGGGTTTATCTTTTCTCCCTTCAGAGAGATTTGAGGTGACAGTCACCAAAGAAGGTGAAAAAGGGTTCTTTCTCTCCCTCCTACGAACATTAACCCACTAACTTCGTTTATAAAATTGGGAATCAGCCCTTAAACCCAAGAAGCTGCCATGCTCTCTTATCCCTCTGATTCTCCTGTTTTTGTTTCTATTTTTAAATATATTGATGGAAACTGTATGTAACCAAACCCTTGGTTAGAAATATCTGGAGATCAGACATCCATTTGAACTATCTGGATAAAACTGTACATTTCCCCCTAATCGAACGGACGAGATTCACCTCGTAACTATTTCCTCTTAGTTGTAATTTTGGAAGAGGTCCATCTTATCTTTATGTGAAATACACTTTGTGATGTTTTACTTACACATTAGAACGTTTCTATGCGTTCTCCCGTGGGCAGGAACGGAAACGTAGATTTTTAACTCCCCGTGAAGCTGGTAGGCGAACTGAGACGCGTTTCCGTGCCCAGGCAGGCGGTCTGTTCAGGCCCATAGGGTAGAGTCCGGAACGGGCCAGCCCAGCAGCCCTGCCCCCGTGGCGGGCGCTGCGCCTGCCGCTAGCCGCCAGCCGTTGAAATGGATGCCTGACACGTGGGTATTTCTACCTTGTCGTGCGGCA
Source organism: Lasiurus borealis (assembly GCA_004026805.1). Taxonomy (NCBI): domain Eukaryota; kingdom Metazoa; phylum Chordata; class Mammalia; order Chiroptera; family Vespertilionidae; genus Lasiurus; species Lasiurus borealis. The sequence continues at coordinate 37,939 of PVJN01018599.1, forward strand.
GTTCGCTCTGATTCCCCGATTTTATTTAGCCAGGCTCATTGCACAGGAAGACTGGTCTCTTCTGCCCCCTTTTTCTCCAGACTTTCTGTAATCACGGTGCCGCCCCTATGCCTCCCGCCTCTTCCTCTCTCCGCACTGACTGTGTCAGCTTCCCTCCGGCCCAAACCAGGCCCCGGGGTTTGCCCCGAGCCCCCTGCCCCGGAGCGGTGCGCAGTACTCCTGTGAAATGCCTGTCTATGCGCCTCTCTTTTGTATTCCTGCATGAGTGGATGCAAAGTCACACGAGTTGCTTGGAAAGCTAGAGCTGCTTTTCTGTACTAAAGCCCGGACTCACCCTGTCACCGAGCACAGCGCCCGCCTCCCACAGACCCTCCGCCCCCTGGCTGCCATGTAGTCGTTGGTTTTCTTGGGGGGGGGGGGCGGGGAGGGTCTGCCTGCGGCCGGTCTGGTGCAGCGGGGCTGACCGGCGCTGCTTGCTCCCCAGGTGAGATCTGTGGGTTTAAGATCCACGGGCAGAGCGTGCCCTTCGAGGCCGTGGTGGTGGATAAGTCCACGGGCGAGGGGCTCATCCGCTCCAAAGAGAAGCTGGACTGCGAGCTGCAGAAGGACTACACCTTCAGCATCCAGGCCTACGACTGCGGCAGCGCGCCCG
>PVJN01018600.1:0-38678 GCA_004026805.1 Lasiurus borealis
CCTCAAATCAGAAACATTGTGGAAAAGAACCCGACTCACGTTTCCTGGGGGCTTGCAGGCATGCCTGGGGATCACTGTCATAAACACAGAAGCCAAGTAGTGGATACCACAAGAGATATTCTGGAAGGCACATGTGAAATAGAGAAATATCTGATATCTGAAAAGAAAAGCAAGTTATTATATATGGACTAAAAAAAAAGAACACAAGCAAATGTGAATGGTCTTTATCATGTTTACCTTAGCATACGTACAGATGAATAAATACAGAATAAGTAGAGATGTCTGTACACACAGGTTAGTATATAAGCCTATATGCATAGTTCTGTTCGAGATGGCCTAGAAGCAATGAAATTCCAATAGCAACAAGCACACCCAGTGCCCAGATCCTGATTGCTAAATACCATCCTATCTAATAAAAGAGAAACATGCAAATTGACCATACAGTGGTACCTCAAGATACGAGTTTAATTCGTTCCGTTACCTTGAGGTGTGGGAAACTATGAGACGCTCGAGTCGTGGTAAACTGGTGGGTCGTGTGCAGCCGGCCGATTCTCGCGATTACTCCTATCTCAAATGTTGCTCATATTTTAAAGCAATTTGAAATTGCTCCCTCGACGGCTTGTAACTCAAAAATCTCGTATGTTAGGGAACTCGTATCTCGAGGTACCACTGTACCTCTGCTAAGCCCACAAGTCACACCCAGCAACCAATCAGGAACGAGTATGCAAATTAGTACAACCAAGATGGTGGTTAATTTGCATATCCTAATGCAGAGTGAAGACTGAAGACAGCGTAGAAGGAAGCCAACAGCTGCAGAAGGGAGGGAAGCTGCGGAGAAGCAAGCATGTGGGGCGGTGGCAGCAAGGGAGGGAAACAGGGAGATAAGGAAGTGGAGCGGTGGGGCAGGAAGCAGGCAGGGCTTTGGAGAAGGGAGGGAAGCAGGAAGGGCAGCAGAAATCACTGAAGGAAGCCCTATTCTTGCAGGAATCTTCCTGCAATGGGCCTCTAGTTCTCCAATAAAAGAAACCAGGAAAAAGAGACCAGTAGGGGGAGAATACAAACTAAACCTGAAGCATCTTGTAATATCAGAAAAAAGGAAGTGCTCAAGATACAAAAGATCCTGAGCATTCTTTCAATTTAAACCTTCCTTTCTCTTTTGCAAGGATAGCTTCTTGAAAAAAAACAAAACCTTACTTCCTTAGGTGTCTAATACTCTAACACAGCGGTTCTCAACCTGTGGGTCGAGACCCCTTTGGGGGTCGAACGACCCTTTCACAGGGATCGCCTAAGACCATCAGGAAATGCAGATATTTACATCACGATGCATAACAGTAGCAAAATTTCATGGTTGGGGGTCACCACCACATGAAGAACTGTATGCAGGGGTCGCGGCCTTAGGAAGGTTGAGAACCACTGCTCTAACATATCACTTTGTCCCTTATAAAGCCTGCTATCCATCAGGTGTCATCCATGAGCCCAAACGAAGACCCCTCCGGGACAATAGACCTATAGATAGAGTACACACAGCTGAGACACCTGTATGAAAAAAGAAGCATACAGACACAAAAGGCAGAACACCCAGATGCAAGGGAAAGCAAAAATGACCAGAACTCCCTGAAAATGGGCCATGCAATCTGGGTGATGGGTTAAGAAACTTTCAATTCTAGATTTATGCCATTCTGTTTCAAAAAGCATAACTGGTGGTACCCCACTGGGCTTAAAAGGGTGGACTCCAGAGCCAGTCTGTGAAGGTTTGAATCCTGACTTTGTCACCACATGGGACTTTGGACAAGTTCCTTTACCTTTGCTATGCCTCCATTTCCTCAGCTGGAAAGATTTAATACACGTAACGCACTATGGCACCTTGTAGGTTCATGTGTTAGCTATTATGATGTTCATAAAGAAAAGTCAAAAAAAGCCAAAAAAAAAAGTTCATATTTTGGAAAAAAAAAAAAAAAACCACACACACACATAGATGTAAGTCAACTGCAGGCCCCACAGTCCAAGTCTGACATTTTAAACCATCTCTTCCCTCACCCAGGACAACTCTGATATCCAGGTTCTTAGAGTCTCCCAGCACAGATGCCTGAACCTCAGCGTCCTCAATTCCCTCTCGCACGGGACGTAAGCCGTGAAGTTTATGGAACTTCAGTACAATTTTAGAACAAGTCCCGAAAGTGCTTTTTCATTCTTCTTAGGTGTCCTGCTTTCCTCCCTCAAAGTGACTAGGGTAGTGCTTCCTTATCTTAGAAAGGACTCAGGAGACACGAAAGGTAATTACCGATCTCTACTTAACACTTCCACCAGGTTTTCTTAAGAGAAGGCTAATAATACACAAGAACCTCCCTTCCTATTTATACATAAAGAGACCAATTACACAGCAAGATAGGAGAGAAAAGGTGGAGTACCACTGTGGTACGTCACACTTTTTGCAAACCTTTTGCGCTGGGAGCTTTGACTTGTTACCCTTTCCCTTCTTAGAAGCTGCTTTCACCACCAGCAACCCTTACAGGATGGAGGCTCGGGAAACAGTAACAGCCATGATATACTGAGAACTTACTGAATAATAAGAGTTCTGCAGACATTGCTGCCGCAGGCTAGGAACTGTTTCCCAAAAGCTGTTCTCCACTTCTGCTACCACTGTGAGCTACATCTGACCAGGGGGGCGAGGACCAGGAAAGCAGCATCAAACCCAACACTGCGTGTCACGGCCTGGCACACCGCGCCTGGCACACACCGGGTTCCTATCTATGGTTGTCCCAGGGGCAGTACCTGGGAGAGGGAACAGGAGAGCTAGAGACAAGGGCGAACACTCTGTGCGTGCAACCTGGCCTCTCCCACGGGGCCTCCCGGCTTCAGCCCCCCAAGAGCGTGCGCCCCAAGTTCCTCCTTCCTAAAGCGAACCCCCAGGCCCTTCTCCTGGCCCAGGCGTCTGGAAGAGGGCCCCCCCGCCTCCCCCGGGACACACGGGGGAAGGTGTTTCCAGGTCGCTAGCGCAGCGCTGGAACCCGCCTGCAACGGAAAGAAACAGACCCCACCGACGCCTCCACGCACGCGGCGCCCGATGCCCCCGGCCAGCCTCCCCCGGCCCCTCCCCATCCGCCCCCCCATCTCCCTACCTGCCAAAGTGCCCCACGTGGTCAAAAATCACCTCCAAGTTGCCGCACCTCATGGTGCGGCCGCGCACGGCGCCCTGAAAGCGGACGCGCCCAACTCGCCCAGTGCTGGGGGCTGGGGGCGCCCCGCCCCGCCCGCCCGCCCAGCGCCCAGTCGCCGCGGTCACCACCCGCCCCGCCCCGCGCCCAGCGCCCCGCGGCCGCGTGCTGGGGGGCCACCCCAGCCTTCCGTGGCGTCCCCGCGCGCCCCAGGGGCCGGGACCTGCGTGGGGCCAAGCTCCTCCTCCCCGCACCGCCCGCCACCCAGCACCCCGCACTGGGGCTCTGGACCATCCCTTCACACCCCCGGGGTCGCGGGGTCCCCGCCGTGGAAAGAGGCCAGGGTGTTGTTTTTTTTTTTTTGGGGGGGGGGGGGTTCAGCCCCCAGCCCAAGGCGGGAACGCAGAGCGGCTCTGTTGGGCCGGAACCCAGCATCTTCAGAATGGCACGCGCCCGTCCACTCCAGCATCACTGTCAAGGCAAGTGGAAGGCCAGGATTCAGATTTTGCTCCTCATCTCTCTTCCGCAGGCTGGGTGGTCCCCTATGTACATTCCTGGGACCCCACTCTGGACCCCAAATGTTGTTTTCTCAGTCCAACAGGTTGACCTCCAAGACAGGGGTCTACAAGATAGAACATAAGAGAATGGATTCTGTTGACTGAGACGGGCCGGATCTCGTAGGCGCGGTGTCAGAGATTTTTCCTAGACCACAAGGCAAAGGGAACCAATTCCCTTGGTGGAGTCTAGATCAAGCTGTAGTTGAAAGGACTTGAAAAGGAGAGGAAAGGCCAGCTCCCCAAGTACTTCCCTCACCTACTTGTCACAGAGACATGTTCTTTGGAGGTGCAAATACTCCTAGGCTGGCTGATCAGCGAGCCATAAACAATTTAAAGTGGATTTTTTTGAAGTTGACTCCTGCTAACTAGAAAGACTTAAGGTGGGAAATGCTGAGGAGATACAAGTGGTAGGGATAGGGAGAAGGAGTCCTTTTGCCAAAGTCGTTTCACCTAGGAGGAAAGGTGGAGACCACAGGAACCAGTCAAGATCCTAATTGTTTCAAAGCACCAAAAGGAGAGTTAACTGAAAAAGATTGGGAAAATTTGCCCTCCCTGGTTTGGCTCAGTGGACAGAGCATCCGCCTGCAGACTGAAGGGTCCCAGGTTCGATTGCATAACAAGATATTTAAAAAAATAAGATTGGGAAAATTTTGGACTTTCATCTGCTATTTCTAATTACACTAGAAAGAAATGCCACAACATAAATCAAATGAAGTGGCTCAGTTGGTTGAGTAGCAGCATCCTGTGCATCGAAAGGTCTTCATTTCTATTCCTGGTCAGGGCATGTAGGGAAAGGGAAGAGCTGCTGGATCGAGTTCAGTAACCCATGCCAATAATTTGATCAATCATTGGCCTATGTAATGAAACCTCCATAAAAATCCCTAAACAGGGTTTGGAGAGCCTCCATGTTGGGGAACTCATCCACCTGCCAGGAGGGGGTGCAATCCAATTCCACAGACAAGGAAGCTTCTACACTGGGGACCCTTCTAGCCACTTCACCTGATTGCTTATTGGCATCCTTTATATTAACCTGCTAAATGTAAACAAAGTGTTCTCCTGAGTTTTGTGACCCATTCCTGCAAAGTATCCAACCTGACGAGTGAGTCGCAGGAACCCCCAATTTGGCTTGTCAAAAGCCCAGGCGACCCAGGATCTGTGACATCTGAAATTAGGGCCGTCTTGTGGGACTGAGCTCCTTAACTGTAGGATCTGATGCTTACTCCAAGTAGATAGTGTCAAAATTGAATAACTTGTTGGACACTAGTTGATGGTGAAGAATGACAGAGGAATAAAGAGTAAACCATGAAAAATCACCTTTACAGTCCTACTGCCTTGCTCCTGTTTTCCTTTCTGGTCCAGAGGCAACGGCTATTTCCAATTACGTGGTGCTATGGACTGAATTGTATCCCCACCCAAAATCCATATGTTGAAGCCCCTAATCCCCACTCTAATAGTATTTAGAAATGAAAATTAACCTTGGAAGTTAATTAGGTTCCGATGAGGTCATGAGACTAGGGCAGGGGTAGCAAACTGCAGCTTGCAAGCTACATGCAGCTCTTTGGCCCCTTGAGTGTGGCTCTTCCACAAACTACTACAGCCTGGGCAAGACTATTTTGAAGAAGTGGTGTTAGAAGAAGTTTAAGTTTAAAAAATTTGGCTCTCAAAAGAAATTTCAATTGTTGTACTGTTGATATTTGGCTCTGCCGACCAATGAGTTTGCCGACCACTGGACTAGGGCCCTCATAATGGGGTTAATCCTATATAATAAAAGCCTAATATGCTAAGTGTCCAATTGTCTGGTCATCCATTCAACCAATCAAGCATAATATGCTAATGATATGCTAAGGCTGCTCAACTGCTCACTATGACACACATTGACCACCAGGGGACAGATGTTTCGATTGGTAGGTTAGCTTACTGCTGGGGTCCAGCCAATTGAAACTGAGCAAGAAGGGCTGGACACACCCTGGAGTGCTCCTCCAGTCCCTCCCCTGCTGGCCAGCCTCCCACATTCCTCCCCAGCCCCAATCATGCATCAATGGGGTCCTCAGCCTTACCTGCACTCTCTCGAAATCCAGGACCCCTCAGAGGATGTCAGAGAGCCACTTTAGGCCAGATCCCACAGGCCAGGCCAAGGGTCCCCACTGGTGCACAAATACATGCACTGGGTCTCTAGTGCTATTATAAGTAAACACACCAGAGAGCTTGCTCTTTCTCCACCTTGTGAGGACAAAGTGAGAAGGTGGCCCTCTACAAACCAAAAGAGAGCTCTCACCTGAACCTGACTATGCTGGCACCCTGATCGCAGGCTTCCAAACCCCAGAACTCTGAGAAAATAAAAATTTCTGTCATTTAAGCCAAACTTCTTTTTTAAAAAAAATATATTTTTATTGATTTCAGAGAGGGAGAGAGAATAAAAACTTAAATGATAAGAGAGAATCATCAATCAGCTACCTCCTGCACACTCCACACTGGGGATTGAGCCCGCCACCTGGGCATGTGCCCTGACCAGGAACTGAACTGTGACTTCATGGTTCATAGGTTGATGCTCAACCACTGAGTCACAGTGGCTGGACTTAAAGCCACACTTGTATTGCTAAATATTTAGATTGCTCCAATTTTTGTGTGATTACATATAAAGCTACAAAGAATAACTTGGCACATATGCCATTCGCACATATGAGAGCTATTTGTTGGCTAAATTCCTAGAAAAGAATTGCTGGGTGAATATATACTCGTATCTATAATCTTGCTAAATATTGCCAAATTGCCCTGCATGGTCATTGTGCCAATTTACACTCCATTTAGGATGTGTAATAGTATTTGTTTTCCCCTCACTTTCATCTACACAGTATGTTAGCAAACTTCTGAGATTTGCCAAATTAGCAGGTCAAATTTTTCTTTATAGTTTTTTTTTATTTTCTTTCCCTTTTGTGTTAAAAGCTTTTTGTGTATTTTTTCTACATTTACCTTGTTTTTTGATTGTTAGTATTTTTCTTATTGTTTTAGAGGTGCCCTTTATTTTAACAGAAAAATAAATCCTTTATGTGTGGTAAAAATTGTAAACTCTCTCCCTGCCCCCGCCCAGTTTGTTGTCTGACTGTTGACTTTCCTTAGGTTGATTTTTGTCAGACTGAATATTTTTATTTTTATATATCTCAATTTAACAAACTTTTTTAAAAAAGACTTCTGGGTTTCACACATACTTAGAGATTTTTCCCCACTCCAAGATGAAAATATGTCCTTGCTTAAAAAGTAAAGAGAAGTAGGAAATCTATTTTAGTATAAGGTATGAAGTATGGATCCAACATAATTTATTTTCAGAGAGCCGTCCAGTTTATCCAGTGCCATTGATTAAATAATTCATTTTTTCCTGGTAAATATGCAGTAAACCAGCAATATTTACTAAATACATAGTTTCTAAATAAATAGTAATCTATTGCCAGCTTTACTGCATGTTTACCAGGAATGGATACTGAATTTTATCAAATGCCTTCTTACTACCTATTAGAAAGATAATATTAACCTTCTATCATAATAATAGATTTCCTAATATAAAATAGCCCCTGCATTTGTGAAGCCCTTTAGCAATTCGTAATTGTTAATGTGCTACTGAAATCTGATTGCTAATATAATGGATTGTTGGATTGATATTCTGAATTGTCATATGTGAGATCATACTATGGTTTTCTTGAGCAATAATTGCTGCATATTGTTATCAATTGTTATGTTAGCTTCATATAAAATAATTTGAATACTTTAATTCTCCTTCTTTGTTCTGGAAATTTTAATGGCATCGAAGTCATTTGCATCTTTCATAAAGTCCCTTTAGTTTTTTAACTCTTCCTTGCTTTACCAACTTTTTTACTTAATCAAATATATTCTTGTCTCAACTGCTTCAGATAAAAATATGTTTATTATTTCTAAATTTGACAACCATACATTACCCTTATAACTATAAGGATATTAAAATATTGAAGATGGCGGCATAAGTAAACACCTACACTGCTGCCTCGCACAACAATTTCAAAACTACAACTAAAAGACAGAACAGACATCATCCAGAACCACAGGAAAGCTGGCCGAGTGGAAGTTCTACAGCTAGAAGGAAAGAGAGGGGCTCACAGACCCAGAGGAGCTGCAAAAAGCTGAGGTATGAAGATGTGCGTGTGGAAAAAGCAGGTGCCAGAGAACCTGGCTGGCTTTCTCTGGCGGGAGAAAGACGGAGACTCCCAACGGCATTGAACCCCTTATCCTACGACACTAAACCCCAGATCCAGCCGAAACTCATATGGGGGGAGATTGGACTATGAAAAGGTGGAAATGCACAGAAATTTAGGAGTGTCGCAAAAGATCAGAAGTCTGGTGACGCACACACGGCACTGTGTGCAGAGGACCGACTGCTGATTGTGCCTCTGGCTTTCGGGAGTGGGCGGGAGACAGACTTTCCCAATTGTGCCACTTATAACTTCACTAAACTCCAGGTTTGGGCAAAACTCTGGGAACCCAGACTCATATGGTTCCGGAGTGCAGGGGAGCCGGAGGGGCAGCAGTCTAGGGGCACTGCAAGAGAGAGAGCACGCACACAGGGACTGCTCCAGTGATTACCCAGTCACCTGAGACTCAGGGGCCATGGAGGGCAGGGCTGACTGGAAGGCAAGGCAGTCCCTTAAGTCCTGAGACTCCACCCATCCCAAACTCAAAAGAGAGGCTTTTGCAGTTTTGCAAGTCTGGTATCATAAGGCTGAATCCAACACAGAAGTTCTCCTGGCATAGTGAAAATGCCGAGACAGGGGAAGGGATCACAAAACAAAGAAATGGAGGAAAACTAACGACTGGATATAGAGTTCAAAACCATGCTTATAAGGTTTTTCAAGAATATCCTAGAAAAGTTGGATAAAGTTAGCGAGTCCCAAGAGGAGATGATAAAGAACCAAATAGAGATTGAAAAGATCCAACTAGAAATGGAAAAGGACCAACTAGAAATTATACACTGACTGAAATAAAAAATATTATACAGAGACCTAACAGCAGACTAGAGGAAGGCAAGAATCAAGTCAAAAATTTGAAATATAAAGAAGCAGAAAATACTCAAGAAGAGAAAATAATCCAAAAATGTGAAGATAATGTAAGGAGCCTCTGGGACAGCTTCAAGTGTACCAACATCAGAATTGTGGGGGTGCCAGAAGAAGAGAGAGAGCAAGATACTGAAAACTTCCCACATCTGGTAAAAGAAATAGACTTACAAGTCCAGGAAGCACACAGAACCCCATATAAAAGGAATCCAAAGAGGACTATACCAAGACACATCATAATTAAAATAGCAAGAGCAAAAGACAAAGAGAGAATATTAAAAGCAGCAAGAGAAAAACAGTTTATTACCTACAAGGGAGCACCCATATGACTGTCAGCTGATTTCTCAACAGAAACGATGCAGGCCAGACGGGAGTGGCAAGAAATATTCAACATGATGAATAGCAAGAACCTACAACAAAGAATAATCTATCCAGCAAAGCTAACATTCGGAATTGAAGGTCAGATAAAGAGCTTCACAGATAAGAAAAAGCTAAAGGAGTTCCTCAACTGCAAACCAGTATTATATGAAATACTGAAAGGTACTCTTTTAGAAGAGGAAGGAGAAAAAGGTAAAAAATAAAAAGTTATGAACAACAAATACATATCTATCAACAAGTGAATCTAAAAATTAAGTGAATTAAAAATTTGATCAACAGAATAAACTGGTGAATATAATAGAATCAGGAGCACAGAAAGGGAATGGACTGATAATTCTCAGGGGGAAAGGGGTGAGGGGTGTATAGGGAGAGCCTGGACAAAAATCATACACCTATGGATGAGGTCAACAGGAGAGAGGTAAGGGTAGAGGGAGGGTTGGGAGCCGGGTGGAGGGGAGCTATGGAAGGGAAAAAAGAGAAACAAATGTAATAATCTGAATAATAAAGATTTAATTTAAAAAAAGAAAACACATAAAAAAAATCACAAAATCTCAAAAACCAACCTAATAGTTTTATTACTAAATGCTCTGATATTCTCTAATCCTTTTCTCCTCCATGACATTGTTGGATCAAACCTTGCCTGAAGCCAACTACCTCAGGACTTTTCTATTACAGAGGCCAATATTTCTCTTTATTGTTTAAGGAACTTTCAGCTATTTGCAAAATAGAATACTAATTCATACAAAGATATGTGGAAAACTCACAATAATCTTTAAGATTAGATGGGCCTTAGCTCATGAAGAAAAGCACTTGAGTATTTATCCTAACTTGAAAGGTATAGAATGATTTGTGCAATCACATATCAATTCCCTCCAATAGCAGAAGGAACTTAGAACCACTTTATTTTTCAAACTATGTGACAAATATAATTGAACTACACAAGAATATGTCAGATAATAAAAACATGTAAAGCTCAAAACAATAAAACAAAAAGGTTATTATTGCTTTTACCAAGTACGTATTTAGTAATTAGCCCTTAATGGGAAATGGTTACACAGCTGCTTCAATGTGGTTGCTCAGACTTCATCATTGCTTTGTTTCTTGCGAAATAGAGAAATAGTCAATCTGGGTAAAGATGAGGAGAAAAAAGTGGGGGAGAGTTTAATTGACTAAAAACTACATTTACTTGAAATTCATTAAGGAAGAGCATTTGAAAAAAACAAATCAGCCTGCAACAAGCATTAGGAAATGTAGCTTTGAGATATGAATGTGCCCTGGGAAAACAAGAGTTCTGAGGTAGAAAATCCTGGTCGACCTTTTGCAGTATGAGGCATGAAATGGTCATTTCAAAAGTGTGTGAGCTCAGTGTGGCTCTGTTTGGAATAATGAAAAAAATGGGCCAAAACAATAATTGCAGATAAGATTTGGAACATAATCCTGCTGAGGTTCATAATTTGATTATTGTTAGCTAAAGAGCAGAGAGGGCAAAGCATGTACGTTTTCACATATCTTTTACAATTGTGGTTTATTTAATAACTAGAGGCCCAATGCACAAAGATTCGTGCAAGAATGGGCCTTCCTTCCCCTGGCTGCCAGCACTGCCTTCGCTCCGGCCAGAGCTGCCTTTTCACCTTCCAACACTGCCCAGAAGCCCAGAGCAGCTGGTGTGGTGTGATGTGGATGCCTGCACCACTGTCATGGCAATGACACAGCATCCCACCTCTTCCCCAGATGCTGGGTGCCTGTGTATGCAAATTAACCAGCCATCTTTGTTGGGTTAATTTGCATATTTGCTCCTGATTGGCTGGTGGGCGTCACAAAGGTAGGTCAATTTGCATCTTTTTTATTAGTGTAGGTGGCCTAGAACCATAAATGGAGAAAGGGGGAGGGTGATTTAGAGGTTTACAGAAAAGGTTAATATGTGGATGGTTGTTTTTTTTTCAACAACAATTTGTCAAAACAACTTCTCCAGTTACTGCTCATAATGGAAAGATAAGTTCCGTGGCAGAATCATGGCACCACCTGACAGAGCCTTGGAAAGCATTTCATCCAGGACACACTGCACATAAATTAAGGGGCTGGTTGAAGACCATAAAGTCTATAACAGAGTGTCAACTAACTCTGCATAACTTAGGTAAAAAGGAGAGTTACACTTAAGGAGGAATTGTTTGTGGCTGTTCCAAGTTATAAAATGTATACCTCCTATCCTCCTGCAAATTCATTCATCAGTTCTCGAAACTTATCTCCCCTTCACCTCCTCTCCCCAGATACTCAAGAGCATCGTTTCCCCCCAAATTACTTCAATTATAAAATTGAGACTTATTCTTACAGAAGAGTATTCCTCCACAGGTTATATAGTTCGTGAGGGATTTCATCAATTGTCACATCTTGACCTTTTTGCCTGGTTCTGGCTTTCAGTCAATGTTTGTTGAATGAATGCAGTGCCATGAGAGGTAACGGAATTGCTCAGTAAAGGTACCACTTCACAGTCCTACCAATAATGCATGAGGACTTCCTTTCCTCCACATTCCCTCCAGCAGTTATCTTTTTGATAAGAGCTATCCGGATAGGTATGAGGTGAGAACTCATTGATGTTTTAATACGTATTTCCCTGATGATTAGTGATTTGAGCATCTTTTTATGTACCTGCTAGGCATCCGTATGTCTCCTTTGGGAAAATGTCTATTTGGATCCTCTTCTCATTTTTCAATCAGATTGTTTGTTTGTTTGATATTGGGTTGTGTGAGTTCCTTATGTACTTGGATTTTATATTTTTATTGGATAGACTAGTATGATTTGCAAATATTTTCTTCTGTTCAGTAGGTTACCTTTTCCTTTTGTTGATGATCTCTTTTGTTGTGCAGAAGCTTTTTAGTTTGATGTAGTCCTACTTGTTTATTTTTCCTTTTGTGTTTGTTGTTATTGTTGTTGTTTTTGCTTTGGTGTTGAATCAAAAAAATATAATTGCCAAGATCAATGTCAAGAAGCTTACTGCCTATTTTCTTTTAAAGTTTTTGGTTTCAGGTCTTACATTCAAGATTTAAATTCTTTTTGTCTATTGTGTGATACTGTAATCCAGTTTAGTTCTGTTGCATGCTGCTGTCCAAGTTCTCCAGCACCATTTATAGAAGATTCGATCCTTTCCCTATTGTATATGCTTGGCTACTTTATCATAAATTAATTGACCATATATGCATGGGTTTATTTCTTGCCTTTCTATTTGTTCCATTGATTTATGTGTCTGTTTTTATGACAAATACCATACTGTTTTGATTACTATAACTTTGTGATATAGTTTGAAATCAGGGCGTATGATACCTCCAGCTTTGTTCTTCTTAAGATTGCTTGGCTATCTGGGTTCTATACAAACTTTGGGGATTCTTCTATTTCTTTGAAAAATGCCATTAGCATTTTGAGAGAGATTGTATTGAACCTGTGGATTGCTTTGGGTAGTATGAACATTTTAACACTTCTAAATCTTCCAGTCTACAAACAGGAATATCTTTCCATTTATTTATGTCCTCTTGAATTTCTTTCATCAGTGTCTTCTAATTTTCAGAGTATAGGGCTTTCACCTCCTGGTTTCAATTTATTCCTAGGGACTTATTTTTATGATGCAATTGTAAATGGGATTGTTTTTTTTAATTTCTCTTTCAGATAGTTTATTATAAGTGCATAGGAAAGCAACAGATGTCTGTATATTTGTTTTCTGTATCTGTGGGGAAAAAAATCAGTAAATTTTAACAAACAACATAAAATTAAAATACCAGTCTTCTGTGATGAGTATTTCTTTGCAATACTCATCAGGATTTTAATAAAATCTCAGGATTTCTTACAACTGTTGCTCCCCACCCAGATGTGCATGCTCTTCTAAGGCGCCCCAACAACGACACTTTTTGCCAAACGACTTCTGCAAACCATCTTGCCCCCAAAACAAACTTTCCCAAAACAAATCTGATCAACACACCAGGGTGTCTTCTAAATTTTAATTGCAACATCTCTGCCACAAGAGGGCACAGTGTGACTGTTCATACCGAGCAAAACAATCGACGCTCCTCAAGGTTAATATTACACAACCACATACAGTGTACTCCAGTAATTGTTTTCATTTGCATATTGTTTTTATGCACTTGAATTAATTGTATTCCTTAAAGCAAGAATAATTGAAAGCAGACATTTCCACTATTTGCTTCTGGAAAATCTTTTCTCAGGCTGTAACTGGTTAAGTACAAACTTAGCTTGGTTCTCCGTTTAAGAGACCGTGATTCATCTCCTTTTTCTGGGAGTCATTTCCTGTAAGGGCCTTCAGCGGCCTTTTTGCTCCAAATTACTAGTTATTATTATGTCTCCCGCAGGCCATCAAGTTCATGGGTTTTATTATAGCCTTGCAAATTAGTAGAAAAAAATTTACTAGCCCATAAACATTTTATCAGCATCATCTTGCTCCTGGGGGCAGATTGGTAACCAAATAACTGAAAGCACTGTTTCGCATAACTTACTCAGCTATGAAACTAATGATGGTTATGCAACCATCAGTAAAAAAGTTTCCAGCTTTTTATTCTCTCCTTGCAAAGAGTGTGCACACACAGTGGATGTGGGCATGAATGTAACCTAATAAACCTATTGCCAAACACCACATGCAATCTCTGCTCTGCATGGCAAAATTGATTACATTCCCACACAGATTTCCTTAACAAATACAGTAGAAATCACCCTCTTCTGAATAATCTCATTGGCCCTTGCTTAAAAAAAAATAATTGGCCTGCTCAACCAGCTTGGCTTAGTGGTTGAGCTTCAACCTATGAACCAGGAGGTCACGGTGCAATTCCCAGTTAGGTCACATGCCTGGTTCTCAAGCTCGATCCCCAGTAGGGGACGTGCAGGAGGCAGCCGATCATTGATTCTCATCACAGATGTTTCTCTCTCTCTCTCTCTCCCTCTTCCTTCCTCTCTAAAATCAATAAAAACATATTTAAAAAAAAATAAAGGTCATAAACTACACTATTTCCCCACAAACACATCAATACAATGACCTGAAAGAAGCTAATTTGATTAAAAGAAAGTAGGTTATGGGTAAGTAAAATCCCAGGAAAACCTGAAATAACATCTAACTTGGCAGTTGTTACCACTGTCTTATATAATAAGAATTGCTATGGTAGCATGTACATGAGATGAGGATACAAAAAAAGAAAAAAAAAAGCGTATTGGCTGTGTCCTTTTCAGGTTAAGGACTGTTTTCCACTCATCTACAAGTTGCCCATGAGTCCGGCTGATCTTGCTTTGCTCTGGACCGTGAGGGTGATGATGAAAAATGGTGTCCTTGGAGCATGTCTGCGTAAGCCGGGACTGGCAAGAATTACCTTCTGAATTCCAAATAAAGGAAACCAGCCTTCGGAGCTCAGGGCTCCAGACTAGATGACAGTAGTTCAATCCATATCTAATCCTGTTCATGTGACCTATCCACAAACCTGTGCCCCCAGAGAAACTTCCTTTAGAGCAGCGGTTCTCAACCTGTGGGTCGTGACCCCTTTGGGGGTCGAACAACCCTTTCACAGGGGTCGCCTAAGACTATTGGAAAACACCTATTTCCCATGGTCTTAGGAACCAACAGACTGCTCCTCGGTGTAGCAGAATGTAGCAATGTAGTTTACTGTTGTTATATTAAGACTGTTACCCATGCTACACCACAATTCAAGACAAAATTTCATTTATTTGTAATAAGAAATAAATATTTCACAGTATATGATTACATATTGTTTTTGTAATTAATCACTATGCTTTAATTATGTTCAATTTGTAACAATGAAAATACATCCTGCCTATCAGATATTTACATTACAGTTCATAACAGTAGCATAATTACAGTTATGAAGTAGCAACGGAAATAATTTTATGGTTGCGGGTCACCACCACATGAGGAGCTGTATTAAAGGGTCCTGGCATTAGGAAGGTTGAGAACCACTGCTTTAGAGTGTCTTGTGTGCATACCTGTGTCAAGTGGGCCCAAAAGACTACCCGCAGAGTTCTGCCCTTGTACCAAACTCAGCCAGCTATTCTGGGAAACCAAAGTCTGACTTCAAGACAAAAAAACAGAAACTGAAGAAAGAAAGAGGGAAAAAAAAAACCTTGATCTCCTCCAGAAACCTAGGGAGAGAGAGGAGGTGCATACCAATACTTGAGGCCACACGGAGAGAGGACTTAAATGGCCCGAGAAAAAAAATGTGCCATTCTAAGTGGAGAAGAAAACAGCTATTGTCTAACACTTCCATAAAAAATACTGTATAAACAGCTAACAGCTGTTTTTCAGCCTTTGCTTTTTAGAGCAAAAGCCAATAAAAGGAAAAGACATACTCTTTCAAATGTGGTTTTTGTTCAGAGCCCAGATTTTCTACAACTAATTGCCAACCCAGAAGTGGGCCTGTTTTGGGTCATTTTGTTCTGAAGACGAGAGAAATACCAAGTGCGGTGTGGCCCCACAGATGGAGATGGAAGCTGAGCCGCAGGACTTGGCTGCGCCAAGGAGAAGGTATGTCGAGTTGCAGGGGCAGGGGGGAGGGGGAGAAGAGGCAGAGGGTGGGGTGTGGTGTAGTGTTAAAAAACAGAAGCCCGTGCTCTCCAAAGCCGCCTCAGGAAGTGACCATTGAAAGGAAAACACGTTCACTTCGCTCGCAGAAGTAGGAAGCGAGATGTACCTCTTTAGCTGCTGCTGCTGGACTGCAGCACCTGTAACTGGAAAATCATTACGGAGAGTAAATGCCCTGGCCAGCCATTCATCGTTCACATATAAAAGCCACCTGAGAAGACCAGCACTCTAAAGAGTACCCATCTTGTAAAGAAGAAAAGGAGACGTTCAAAGGAATGTTCATGTGAAAAATTACTACCTAATTCTTATAATTATGAAGCCAGAGGGATAAAATGTAGCGAGGTGAGGCCTGTTTTATAAACAGAGATGCAAAGATAAGACCTCACTTCTTCCCTCTTGGCCTCTGTTAATGCTGTTTACTCCACCCTGAAAACCAGCTTCCATCCTTAAAGGAAATCTCTTTTCTTTTTTTAAATATTTTTTTATTGATTTCAGAGAGGAAGAGAGAGATAGAAACATCAATGATGAGAGAGAATTATTGATTGGCTGCCTCCAGCACACCCCCTACTGGGGGTGGAGCCTGTAACCTGGGCATGTACTCTTGATCAGAATCAAACCCAGGACCCTTCAGTCCACAGGCCAATGCTCTATCCACTGAGCCAAACCAGCTAGGGCCTTAAAGGAAATCTTACATTTACTTTGGGTTTCAGCTCTTCACCCATCTGTAACTTCTTTATTATGTATATAAATATATGCTGTATTGCATATATGTATGTGTACACAGGATGTTCCAAAAAATTGTATATATACTTTAACAATTGAAAATGAAATGTATTTTAATAGACACTGCCTTTATAGTTGTTCAAAGGGTGTGTATACATTTTTGGAGGGACACTATATATAAAGAGAGACCAAGAGCTTTGAAATTTTCTCTAATTATTTACTACTAGAGGCCTGGTGCATAAAATTCATGCACAGGGTGGGGAGGGAGTGTGTCCTTCAGCCAAGCCTACACCCTCTCCAATCTGGGACATCCCTCTCACAATCCAGGACTGTTGGCTCCCAATGTTCACCTGCTTGCCTTCCTGATTGCCCCTAACTGCTTCTGCTTGCCAGCCTGATCACCCCTAACCATTCTCCTGCCAGCCTGATTGATGCCTAACTGCCCCCCTGCCAGCCTGTTTGCCCCTAACTGTCCTCCCCTGCAGGCCTGGTCACCCCTAATTGTCCTCCCCTGCAAGCCTGGTCACCCCTAACTGCCCTCCCCTGCAGGCCTGGGTTCCCCGCCCCCCAACTGCCTTTTCCTGCAGGCCCAATGGCCTCCAACTTCCCTCCTCTGCCAGCCTAGCAACTGCTCTCCTCTTTAGGCTTGATCACCCCCAACTGCCCTCCCTTGCAGTCCTGGTCCCTCCCAACTGCCCTCCCCTGCTGGCCTGATAGCCCACAACTGCCCTCCCTTGCAAGCCTGGTCCCTGCCAACTGCCATCCACTGCTGACCATCTTGTGGTGGCCATCTTGTGTCCTCATGGAGGCAGCCATCTTGTGTGCTGGAGTGATGGTCAATCTGCATATTACTCTTTTATTAAATAGGATAGAGGCCAGCTGGTTTGCCCTGAAGGGTGTACTGGATTAGGGTGGGTGTTCCCTTAGGGCATGGAGTGGCCTGGGCAAGGGGCCTGTGGTGGTTTGCAGGTCAGCATGACTCACGGCGACACAAGTGGAGGCCCTGGTATCTGGGATTTATTTATCTTCTATAATTGGAGCTTTGTAGCCTTAGACAGAGCCAAGCCTCTTGCTCACTCTGTGGCCACAGCCATTTTTGGGGGGATTTATTTATCTTCTATAATTAAAACTTTGTAGCCTTGAGTGAAGGCCTGGGCCTGCCAGGGTGTGTGGAAAGCTTGGCTTCCTCCATTACCAAGGAAACCCAAGCCTCCTGCTCACTCCATGGCCACAGCCATCTTGGTTGGGTTAATTTGCATAATCCCTCATGATTGCCTGGCGGGTGTGGCTTGTGGGTGAGGCAGAGGGATGGTTAATTTGTATATTACTCTTTTATTAGATAGGATATCTTTATTTTGCCTTAAAATTTTGAAGAGCAGGCTATGTCTCCTGCATGGATTGTCTTGCTGCTGTGTCTGTGTGGCCCAGGTATTATGATATATGATGTAATTCCCAGCATTATGGCAGAACTGATTCCCCACTGCACTTCTACCACAAGTCTATTTAATGTGTACTGCTGGACTAGTAGAGAGCCAAGGAACCCTCCAGAGTCCAAAGAAATGAACAATGAGCTGAAATCCAAGTAGGAGGTGGTAAGTGCAGGAAAAAAAATGAGCACTAAGTTTTGGGCCCATTGTAAGGTGCAAAACTAAACCAAGTCTCCTGCTTTAAACCCTGAATCTTGAAGGGGTCCTGAAGGAAGCAAATAAAAACCTCCTCTGGAAGATGGTGATATAGTGAACACCTAAACTGCTGCCTCGCACAACAATTTTAAAACTACAGCTAAAAGACAAAATGGTCATTATCCAGAACCACAGGAAAGCTGGCTGAGTGGAAATTCTACAACTAGAAGGAAAGAGAGGGGGGCTCATGGAGACTCAGAGGAGCTGCAAAAAGCTGAGGTATGGAGACATGTGCATGGAGAGGATGGGTGGCGGAGGGCCTGGCTGGCTTCCTCTAGCAGGAGGGAGATAGAAACTCCTGACTGCACTGAACCCCAGTTCCCACTGCACTGAACCCCAGTTCCAGGCAAAACTCATACAGAAGGAGTCTGGACTATCAAAAAGAGGGAGGAGCGCACCAAAACTCAGGGAAACACAGGGGAGCCACAAAAGGCAGAGGTCTGGAGGTGCACACACCAGTGCGTGCAGAAAGGACCGACTGCTCATTGTGCTGCTGGCTTTCTCTAGCGGGAGAAACATCAAACCTCCCAACTGCACAGAAATTCACTTCCGACTGCACTGAATCCCAGTTTCAGGTGAGACCCTGAGGACCCAGACTCATATGGGTCCCTGGAGCACACGGAAACTCAGGAGAGATGCGAAGGGCAGAGGTCTGGAAGCACACACACGTGTGCACAGAGAGGGATTCAGTGATTACAGAGGAACACTGAGACCCAGAGGCCCCGTAGGGCAAGACTGGCTGCTCAGGAAGCCAAGGCTGTCTGCTCAGCCCTGAGACTCTGCGCTATCCAAACTGAAGAGAGAGGCTTTTGCAATTTTGCAAGTTTTGTATCATAAGGCTGACTCTAGCACAGAAGTTCTCCCAATGTAGACACAGCTGATCCTCATAACCAATTGGCTTGGAGGGCAATTCCTCCCAGTGATACCAACAACAATCAAGACTTAACTACAACAAGGCTGCACACACAGTCCACAAAGGGGTGCACCAAGAGAGTCTACCTCAGGTAACTGGGGAGACAGAGTATACAAAGCTATTCTACCAACTCAGGGAAGCAGCCAAAATGCAGAGACAAAGAAACAGATCACAAACAAAAGAAATGGAGGAAAACAAATGACTGAATATAGAGTTCAAAACCACGGTTATAAGGTTTTTCAAGAATTTCATAGAAAAAAACAATAAATTTAGTGAGACTCAAGAGGATATGAAAAAGGACCAACTAGAAATTAAACGTACACTGACTGAAATAAAAAATACTATACACTGCTGAGACCTAATAGCAGACTAGAGGAATAGAAGAATCAAATCAATGATTTGAAATACAAAAAAGCAGAAAACACTCAACTGGAAAAGAAAAAAAAAAATCCAAAAATGTGAAGATAGTGTAATGAGCCTCTGGGACAACTTCAAGTGTACCAACATCAGAATTATGAGGGTGGCAAGAAGAGAGAGAGCAAGAAACTGAAAATCTATTTGAAGAAATAATGACCAAAAACTTCCCCCACTTGGTGAACAAAATAGACTTACTAGTCCAGGAAGCACACAGAACCCCAAACAAAAGGAATCTAAAGAGGACCACATCATAATTAAAATGCCAAGAGCAAAAGACAAAGAGAGAATATTAAAGGCGGCAAGAGAGAAAAACAGTTAATTACCTACAAGGGAGCATCCATACGACTGTCAGCTGATTTCTCAACAGAAACGATGCAGGCCAGATGGGAGTGACAAGAAATATTCAAAGTGATGAATAGCAAGAGCCTACAACCAAGATTACCCAGCAAAACTATCAATTGAAGGTCAGATAAAGAGCTTCACAGATAAGAAAAAGCTAAAGGAGTTCATCAACACCAAACCAATATTATATGAAATGCTGAAAGGCACTCTTTAAGAAGAGGAAGAAGAAGAAAAAGGTAAAGATAAAAATTATGAACAACAAATACATATCTACCAACTGAATCTAAAAATCAAATAAATTAAAAATCTGATGAACTGGTAAATATAATAGAATCAGGAGCATAGAAAGGGAGTTGGCCAAAACTGGTTTGACTCAGTGGATAGAGCATTGGCCTGTGGACTGAAAGGTCCCAGGTTCGATTCCGGTTAAGGGCATGTATCTTTGTTGCGGACACATCCCCAGTGGGGGCGTGCAGGAGGCGGCTGACCGATGTCTCTCTCTCATCGATATTTCTGAGTCTCTATCCCTCTCCCTTCCTCTCTGTTTTAAATCAATAAAATATTTAAAAAAAAAAAAGAAAAAGGAAGGGAGTGGACTGATAATTTTCAGGGGGAAAGGAGTGAGAGGGATGTAGGGAGAGACTGGACAAAAATCATACATCTATGGATGAGGACAATGGGGGTAGGTACGGGCAGAGGGTGGGGTGGGAGCAGGTTGGAAGGGAGCTATGGGGGAAAAAAGAGGAGCAATTATAATAACCTGAACAATAAAGATTTATTAAATTAAAAATAAAAGCCAAAACCGGTTTTGCTCAGTGGATAGAGTGTCGGCCTGTGTACTGGAGGGTCCTGGGTTTGCTTCCAGTCAGGGGCACATGCCCCAGTAGGTGTGCAGGAGGCAGCTGATTGATGTTTCACTCTCATTGATGTTTGTAGTTTTCTATCCCTCTTCCTTTCTCTCTGAAAAAAATCAATAAAATATATTTTTAAAAAAGAAAAAATAAATAAAGATAAAGGACTGCTGTTAAGATTCAATCAGAAAAAGAAAAAAAAACAAAAACCTCTTCTGAAGTAAATAACTCCAGTTTAGGCCCTTACGATTCCCACAGATGGAGCAAAATGAATTCAGAATTAAAGATCACTGAAGAGCAAAAATATAAGCCACCATAGATAAGAGAAAGCAGAAATAGTAAACAATACATTTTTAATTTTTGGAACTGGAATTATCAAGTGAAAATTTTAAAATACTGTATATGAAATGTTTAAAGAAATCCAAGATGGAATCATCTGTGTGTGCAAGTACCAAGAGAATATGAAATATAACCAGGC
The DNA here is from genome assembly GCA_004026805.1 of Lasiurus borealis. Classification (NCBI taxonomy): domain Eukaryota; kingdom Metazoa; phylum Chordata; class Mammalia; order Chiroptera; family Vespertilionidae; genus Lasiurus; species Lasiurus borealis. The sequence goes on from PVJN01018600.1 coordinate 21,155, forward strand.
AGATTTGAAAAAGACTGCAGTAACATTAATAAATGAAAAATATAATTTTTGAAAATAAGAACTCAATGGCTGGTTTACACAGTAAATAAGACACAGCTGAAAGAGAATCAGTTAACTAGTGATGAATTGATCATCCAGAATACAGCACAGGGAGAGGCAGGCAGATAGAAAGTGTGGAAGAGGGGTGAGTCATGGAGGACTGAAAGAGAAGGTTTACTAGACTGATCATAGGAGTCCCAGAAGAGACTAGAAAGAATAGGTGAAACAGCAATATTTGAGAAGGTCCAGAGCTGGTGGACAATATGAATCCACCATTACAAGAAGCATAATGTATACTGTGCAGGATAAATTTTTAAAAATCTACAGTCAGACACATCCTATATAATAAAAGCCTAATATGCAAATTGTCCCCTCAGGCAGTCGTTCATCTGAGAGTTCAACTGCTCGCTATGACCTGTGCTGACCACTAGGGAACGGCATGGAACAGAGCAGGCATTGGTGATGCGGCGCTGGCAACAGGTAGCAGTGGAGGCACTGCCTGTCCCAATAGGCCCCACAGTGGGATGGTGGAGCAGGTGGTGCCAGGCCAAGGTGAGTGTGAGCAGGGGCCCAGGTGCTGCCAGGGCCCAGAGGTCAGCTGGGACCTGCCCTTCCATGCCAGACGACTTGAGCTTCGATTGCCAGCCAGGCCTAGGGACCACACCTGTGCACGAATTTCGTGCCCCAGGCCTCTAGTTGTCGTATAAATATGGCTAACCTCAAAAAGATCTTAAGGGCCACAGGCCAAAAGAAGGCAGATGGCCTACAAAGAACCAATTGGATCGTCACCCTTATAGAGCAACCAGGAAACTGTAGAACTACCTCTTCAAAGCGATCAGAGAAAATAACAGAGTGGCACAGGCAAGAAAAATCCTTGTAAGAATGAGTGAGAAATAAAGAATTTTCAGATAAATATTATATATGATCAGTTTGAAGGGTGTCATGCTTAAGTTCCCTTCTGGGCATCATAGCAGAAACCCTATTTTTGTGTGTGGTGGGGGGCGAGGAGGGGGAAGATTGTAGTAGGTTAAGAGTCACTTCGTTGAGTTGATGAAGGGGTTTTTGGTGTTCCTGACTCTCTGGGAATTCAGGAAACAACTGAGCTGTTAGTGCTTCAGAATGTCAGAGAGCAGGGATCACAATGTGCTTCCCACTCTCCATTATGTACTTCCATCCAGTGCTGCCCGACTCCGAGGCTACTCTTGAGCACTGAAGTGTTTTCCTAGTGTATATTGTGCAGTTTCCTCGTGCTGTGTTGACTAATGCGTTGGTCACAAGTTACAATATGAGAAACTCAAGAAGACAGCTTGGTCTCTGGAGTGACTTCCCAAGGCTTAGTTCCTCCCCACTCTAACCAGTTCTCACGCCCCGCGGCTGAAGCTGCTTCCATTCCTGGCGGCAGCTACTTCCTGAGCAGTACCCGCTGCTTCTCGAAGCCTTTCCTCCAGTGAAAAGCTCTGTCTCCATCCTGGGCAGACATTCCCCCTGTTTCTCATCCCTCTTCCCATCCTCTCTTGTCTGCCTGCGGGGAAGTGTGCGAGCCCACCTCAGAGAGCGTGAGAGAGGGAGAGACAGACAGCAAATCGGAGGCTGCTGCAACACACGCAGAGATAGTTTAAGCCGTGCTTTTTGTAATGTGGAGAGGCCAGGAGCCAACCTAAGTATCCTTCAATCAGGAACTGGCTAAGCAAACGTCAGCATTTGAAAAGAAAATGGAATATTGTATTGCCATGCTGGATGGTAAATGTGTGGGCACTGGCTCCATGTGGATCGTGGGACCACATCAAACAGTTTAATGTCAAACTGATAAGCAGAGAGCGCAGACTCCATTACACAACAAGGGTTACAAGTGAATAAGAATAATGCAGATACAGAGCTAAGAATTGAAGCAATACAGAGCTTTCTAACTTTGTAAATTTATTACTTAATTCCTAGAGGCTGGATGCACGAAATTCGTGCAAGAGTGGGCCTTCTTTCCCCAGCTGCTGACACCGGCTTCCCTCTGGCACCCAGGACCCGGTCTTCCCTTGTAGCCCTGGCTTCGTCCTAAGGTCACCCTGAAGTACGTCCGAAGGGACTTCTGTGGTCTAATTAGCATATTATGCTTTTATTATTATAATAAAATTAGTATTTATTAGCAAATTTATAGTGAAAGCGTTTTCATGTTGTTTTTGTTTCTTCTGTGATTCTTAGATGTTTTTCATAGAAAGGAGGCTGCATTTTTATTTTAAGTGATGGACTGAAAAAAACATGACGAGTTTATTAGGTAGAGTTTAAACAGGAAACATAACTCAGAGAAATTTCTTCAAAGAATTAATGATGCTCTTTCATCGTTGAGGCTTCTCTCTCTCCCTCTCTCTCCCTTCCTCTCTGAAATCAATAAAAATATATTTTTTAAAAAGTAATTATTAACAGGGAATTGGAAGAACAAGAGATAGGCTAGTAAGGGGTGAACAGAGCGCTAAGGAAAACAAGAACAGCAGATCCAGAGAGCTCCCCGGGGCTGAGCTAGAACAGTCAGGAGGAGGCTGCTCCTCCCAGGCCTGAGGTCCAGACCTCAGTGCAGAGGGTATGACAGTGGCTTTCTGGATGGTGCAAATGTTCACAGGGGGCTGCACTGGTGAGACTCCAGAAACCTGCTCTCTGGAGTGTTGAGACCATCCATGGGGTAGGGCACCCTGCCCCAGCATTCACTGCAGCCTCCCCAGGGGAGTTCCAGGGACTCATCCACAGAGAGGTACCCCAGTTCTGGCACTCTACTGTGCAGCCTTCTGTGGGGTCCCACAGAAGTCACTCCCAGGTTACTTGTTTTGGCTGGGAAGCTGCCCCCTGGAAGGCACACTGCGCTGGCCACCTGCACTGCGGAAACAGATGTGCCCGCTGGGAAGCCTGATGGAGCTGGCCCATTGGGACTTGGAGAGAAGCCCCTCCCCTTCTCAGTGTCCCCTTAGGACCTCTGCCAAAACGACTTAAACCCACCAGCTGGCAAAGGAGAGCTGCTGCTGGCTGCAGGCCCCTTACCACTGAGCAGGTAACGAAGGGTGGGTTTGTAACTGAGAGGCAACCAAATTATAATTATAGCAGTGAATTAAGAGGGTGGGTGGAGCTTGAGCTATCCACATGTTCATTCCAGGCTGGAAGCCCCAGATTTTTAAAATATATATTTTTATTGATTTCAAAAAGGAAGGGAGAGGGAGAGATAGAAACATCAATGATGAGAGAGAATCATTAACTGGCTGCCTCCTGCATGCCCCCCTACTGGGGATGAGCCAAGCCTGAAACCCTGGCAAGTATCCTAACCAGGAATCAAACCGGTGACCTCCTGGTTCATAGATCAACACTCAACTACTGAGCCCTGCCAGTGGGGCTGGAAGCCCCAGATTTCCTTATCAGAGAGCCAAGCTCAAGTAAAAAGCCTGAACTGTGGCTCAGCCAGTTGAGCCAGCTGGTGCCTAGCCTCCTTGGGTGCAATATCTTTTACAGAAGCCCACTGCCTTTCCACAGCAATCATTCCTTGTCTTCCAGGGCTTGTGATTAAAGCAAATATATAACAATACAAATGTGTGATTCAGGTGCATTAAGGAAAATAATGCATAAGGATACTGTTTAGTAGCTTATGTTTAGAATTTAGATCTAGAGGCCCAGTGCATGAAATTTGTGCAAGGTGGGGGGGGCGGGGATGTCCTTCAGCTAGGCCTGCACCCTCTCCAATCTGAGACCCCTAAGGGATCAAACTTAAACCAGCAGTCAGACATCTCTTTCACATCTGGGACTGCTGGCTCCTAACTGCTCGCCTGCCTGATTGCCCCCTATCCACTCCTCTGGTGGCCCAATTGATGCCTAACTGCTCCCCTGCTGGCCCAATTTCACCCAACTGCCCTCCCCTGCCAGCCTGATCACTCCCAAATGCCCTCCCCTGCTGGCCTGAATGCCCAAAACTGTCACCTGCCCCTGCCATCCATCTTGTAGCAGCCATCTTGTGGTGGCCATCTTGTGGTGACCATCTTGTGATGATGTGAGGGCATTGTGCAAGGGTACAAGGACCACCTAGGCCTTTATCAGTATAGATATGTTTAGTAGAATATGTTTAATAGTTTAATAAATATCAATCATTATCTTAAAGTTTCTGCAACATACTCTTTGACCATGTAGTGACCAAGATCCTGGGCTCTGAGTCACTTATTAATAGTATAACTGTGGGCAAATTACCCTCTGTGCCTCACTGTCCTCATCTGTAAATTAGAGATAATGATAGTACCTCCTTCAGAGGATTTTTGGGAGGATTATGTGAGTTAATACATGTAAAGCTCTTAGAACAGGCTAGCCCATAGTACATCATAATATATCCTAGATATTATTATTAATCTTTGAGAACAGCGGCACGTAAACCCACTGATGCTGTACCCCTGCCAAGATGACTATGATCTCCCCACACTCCTTCCTTAGAATGTGGGCCTTCCTCACAAATACTGTTCCTCAAGGGCACCGGGGCACATGCAACCCTGAGTCACATTGGGGAGCCCGAAGAGGAAGGAAGAAAGTAAAGACAACAGGAAAACATTTCTGTGAGGGATTCAAGGTCCACTGGTCATGCAGGGAACCCATCAGCTTGCTCTTCTATCGTCAACGCTGGACGAAAAGGCCGAAAGCCAAAACAAGTAAGCTGGCCGATCCAAACAGCGTGGGGCCTGGCAGTGCCAGCGGACGCGCTCGAAAAGAAAAACAGCCCAAAACAACGCACAGGCTTGTCTCCGTCACGGCTGACCCAGCTCGCAGCCGGGCGCGGACACAGAGCCGCTTTATGAGAAAATGCCTTTCTCTTTCCTCGCAGTAATTGAATCCCATTGTGGGCTGAGGTGGTGCATTAGTGGGGTGTAGGAAAGGTTTGCCTCTGAGATACATGGACTCCAGTCAAACAACCTCTTATCCTGTTAACCCTGGTTAAGCAGGGTGCTAAAGCACCGTGGACAGCATAATCCTTTGGAACCTGCCTCTCTCACTCACCCTACAGATAGGCTGGGAATTCTTTTTGTGAAAACGAGCCCTCTGAGGTGGCGTCCAAGACAGGCCTCCTGGACACTGAATTCTGCTTTGCAGCAGACAAGGTTTGGGCCAGTGTTGGGTAGCGCACTAGTCAGGACCCTTTAGATGGACTGCAACCTCTTTGGGGTGCTCTCCTGGTCTGATCCCGGTCTTTCTCCCGGAAGACCCCTCAAGGAGGGAGTTGTTCGTGGCTAGGACAGGATGTTTCAAAGTCAGATTTGGTTGTGTCTTGTCCCATGGTTATTGCCGTCTGCTGACAGCGCGCTCCCTCTGTTAGAGAAACGAGACAGTCCGTGTTCTAGCAACTGCCAAGAACTTCAGGACAGCCAGTCTTACCCCTCCCGCCTGCAGTCCTGCCCCGGAGATCCTCGGGGGCACAGATGCGAAGATCCTAGCCAGAAGCCCTTCAGTAAAGCATGCTTTTTAAAAACTGTGATTGCTTTGGTAGCTTTACCATGATGAAATGCTCCGTGTGGGAAGTGCGTGGGCTGTGAGTTAAGTTTAAAGGAGTCAAGCTGCTGCCGAGACCTGTTTGGCTCAGTGGATAGAGTGTCAGCTTGCGGACTGAAAGATCTCAGGTTCGATTCCAGTTGGGGGCATGTACCTTGCTTGCGGGCACATCTCCACTGTGGGGCGTGCAGGAGGCGGCTGATCGATATCTCTCTCTCATCGATGTTTCTGACTCTCTATCTCTCTCCCTTCCTCTCTGTAAAAAATCAATAAAATACATTTTAAAAGAGTCAAGCTTCTTCCTAGATATAAAAGCAAAAAAGGTTATTGGGCGTCCACTGTGTGTGGAAGGTACTAGTACACCATGTGGCACAGTCTGTCCTGTCCTCAGGCACTTTATGAGCTTCCGTCTGTCTTCCAGCTCCTCCCTGGGAAATGCTTTCCACCCACATAGGTCAGCGTGCTGGGCAGGGGATACGTGACTAAAGGGATCGTCATCACCCCGGGTTGCTGAGCACCCACCCATCCCTCGGGCAGGCCCTCTCTGTCCCTGGAATTCGGAAGGATTGGGAGGGTCCAAGTCAGTAACTTACCACGTAGCATTGATGAGGGGAAGGCCGTCAGCAGGCCTCCTCCGAGCTCTCCACTTCGCCACCTGCTGCCCAGCTCCGTCCCAGCCCTCACCCCCTCTTGTCACTTGGCCTGTGTGGATGACCTTGAGGTGCAAGCTCCCAGGGACATTTCCCCCAGAGCCCCCTGGGGACCACCATGCGGCTCCTGTCTCCGTTTATAAGAGGAAGGTGAACGGAGAAAGACATCAATCCTGAAATCTTTATTGATTTTCTAAAACTGAGGGGGGTGAGGGGGAAAAAGGAAAAAAGTAAAGACAACAGGAAAATATTTCTGTGAGTGACATCCTGTTCTGTTTATTTGATCCCCGTTACTAAACTAACAATTGTGCACCTCGCTGTGCTTGGCCCCGGGCTGGGCACTGAACCCTGAGCCGGGAAGACACAGCCCCAAGGCTGTTTCGGGATCGAACTAGAAACAAGCCCTGGCCCCAACACAGGTTTCCTAGGCTGCCCCAACACAGAACCACAAACAATAGGAAAGGTGCTGGAGGGCAGATGTCTGAACTCAAGATTCATTAATTGAACCCGCCCACAGGAGCTGGTCTCAGGAGGCGCCTAGGCGGTCCTTGGCCTGCGGCTACATCACTCCCATCCCTGCCTCGTCTTCCCCACGTGGCCTTCCAGTCTCTCTGTGTCTTCTCTTCAGTTCCTTATAAAGTCCCTTGTGGGGTTTATCACCAGATGATCTCATCTCAAATCCCTCTTTTCAAATAAGGTCACAATCCCCGTTCCCGGGATTAGGGGATTAGGACACAGACGTATCCTTTTGGGCACCACCATTCAACTATTAGCCACCCCCATCTTCACGCTCTCCCTCCCCCTGGCTCCTCACACTCCATCTAGAGACATACCCAAGGTGCCTATGGAAAGGAAAATAAATCGTATCTACCTTTTTACCCTTCCAAGCTGTGCCACCTCCCCCTTGGTTCCTTTCTCAGCTAGCACACGTCTCCAGCGAGTAATCTGCCTCTGATCCCCCCAGGTCTGACCCCACCCATTACTTTTTTCTCCACTTACTTCTTAAAGCATTTTATTATATATTTTAAGCTTGGAGAGAAGTGTGGAGCAGAGATGGTCAACGTTTTTATATCTCATGACACATATACACTAATTGCTAGAATTCAGCCCACACCCAAAAATGTCCTATTTTTTGCTATTTGACCAAAAAAAAAAATAGGCATAATTTTGATTCATTCATACAGGATGGCAATAGTAGGGTTGGCTGTTGTCATTTATTTGACAGTCTAGGGGAAAAAAGGTCAGTACTCTGACTAAATAGTCAGGTAATGCGTGTTTTAATAATTCTTGTGGCATACCAATTGAAAATTGCTGACGTAGAGAACAATATGACCTTCTAAATGTTTACCTTTTTCTCTCTTTGTTTTTGTGGTAAAATATGACGTAAAATTTGCCAGTTTGACCACTTTAAATGAACGGTTTCCTGGCATTAATTGCACCCACTTCCTCTTCAGTGCTCTGGTATTTGGTTTTGACCTTCACCACCATCCTGTACCTATTCTCCCAAAGGTCACCAGCTCCCATCCTTCACTCTCTCAGCTCCTTTACCAAAGTGGAGGCTGACACCCAACCCTACCCCACCCCACCCCCTTTTTTTTTTAATGTTTTTATTGATGTCAGAGAGAGAAAGGAAAGGGGGAAGAGAGAGAAACATCAATGATGAGAAAGAACCATCAATTGGCTGCCTCCTGCATGCCCCACACTGGGGATGGAGCCTGCAACCTGGGCATGTTCCTTGACCAGGAATCGAACTGTGACCTCCTGGTTCATAAGTCGACCCTCAACCACTGAGCCACATGGCCCAGCTGCCAACCACTCCCTTCTTAATACTCTTCTTTCAGCTTCCCGGGCCCCTGTTAGTTTCTGGTTAGACGATTTCTCTAACTCCTTCTCCCCCTCTCCCTCAAGTCAGGATCCTCCAAGGACTTGCCCAACTCCCTTGGCTTTGATTGCTCCCTGGGAAACCTCCCATGATCTCATTCAATGTTATGGCGTCAGCCACCTCCTCGATGCAGACAACTCATTTAAGCTGCAGCCTGGCCTAAGGGCTGAGCTAATAGCATAGGCCTCTCAGTCCCAGGCACACATTTCCAGTTGCCCTCTGTTCTCCACCTACATGGCCCATGGGCACCTCAACTCAGGATGTCCAACGACTCAGGGTCTCTTCCTTCAAACACATGTTTCCTCCTCTCACTCACCCAGTGGGGAAACCTTAGCACCATTTTGCCTTCCGTCTCCATTCTGATCCTGTAACTTTCATCTCTGCAGCAGCTCCACGCCCTGCTTCACCTCGGAGACATCTTTCCCATCCTGACATTCTCCTGCCTCCTTTCTCCAGCCTGGGAGACTAGTGGACCACTCAGGTTTCCCTGGGTCCACTTTCTCTATTTCCATTCCACTTCACACATTGTTAACTTAATATTATCCTTAAAACACACGTCTAGTCCACCTCATCAAAAACCTTCATTAGCACCCTAGCTGGTTTGGCTCAGTGGATAGAGCCTCAACCTGCAGACTGAAGGGTCCCAGTTTCAATTCCAGTCAAGGGGACATGCCAGGGTTGTGGACTTGTTCCCTGGTAGGGGGCTTGCCAATCAATGATTCCCTCTCATCACTGATGTTTTTATCTCCCTCTCTCTTCCTCTCTTAAGTCAAGAAAAGTGTGTGTATGTGTGTGTGTGTGTGTGTGTGTGTGTGTACCTTTGCATTAAAAAAAAAAAAAAAACCTTCACTAGCTCCCACTACTTTGAGAATAAAACCTACCCTCCCTAGCTGAGCCTTCACCGCCTGCCCTGAGCTGACACTGCTGCTCTCCTGACCTCCACGTACCCTCTGCTCCAGCCAAAAGGATGAACTGTCTGTCCTCTAGACACATCCCACGCTTCCTGCCTTACCTTTCCACATTCAAAACATGGGTTTCGCAGTCTTCTAAAAGACCTCTTTTCTTCCTGGTAAAATATGAGTAACAAATTTTGAGAGATACGGACCGAAGAGAAGATTGCCAAATTCCACAAAGCGGAGTCACCCACCTCTTGTTTCCTGTACCAAACAGAAAACACACCCCAGACTGTTCTTATCTGACAGGGTCACAAACAGGGCTTTGTCCGAGCATGGAATTCGCCAGCTTGGAGGGGAACCATCACCTCTGGAGAGTTCAGACTTTTGTTGGTGACTCACCTGCCAGGGGCAGCATCAACTTTCCTGCTCTGGATTCCTGTCGCAGATAAGAGGGTAACAAAGACTATCCCCTCCAGCCTGAAGTCTTGTGAGTGAGAATTACAGAAGTCGAACGTGGTGAAGGGCCTGATGCCGGCATTGGAGGGAACTCCAGCCTGCAGAAACAGAGGCACGGGGAGGACCGGATGTGGGGACCCCCGCTGGGTGCTTGCTTCTTGTGCATTCCACTTCCAAGCCCTTGACCTCACCGGGAGAGGGCATCAGAATGCTTTTAGGAAGCCCCCACACACCCCTCACCAATTCAGCCACCCCAAAAGGAAACAGTGATTTTGAGAAACCTAGGTGTGGCATCCTTCCATCCAGCGATTTTCAACCAGTAAGAGGCACACTGGTGTGCTACAAGTTTTAAAACATGCCATACCTGACTATTCAGTCAGGGGCGCTGACCTCTTTTCCCTTAGATTGTCAAATAAAAAAATGACAACAGCCAACACAATAGCCATTCGGTGTTGAATGAATCAAAATCTTTTTTGTTGTCATCAGGATTGGCAGAAAATAGAGCACATTTTTGCTGTGCTACAGCATTTTAGTAATTATTTTATGTATACTATGACATGAAAAAGTTGAAAAATCACCGCTTTCAAGCATTTGAAAAGACCCATGTAGTACATTGAATTCGTGCATGGGGTGGGGTCTGGCCAGCCTGGCCAGGGACCGGGGACATGGGCGGTTGGCTGGCCTGCCTGCTAAATCAAACTCCTGGTCGAGGGGACAATTTGCATATTAGCCTTTTATTATATAGGATACACACTGAGTTTCCTAATCTGAAAAATGGGATTATTAAGTACTTTGCAAAGTTGTCATAAGGGCTTACAAATAATAATATGTAAAGAGTGTAGCACAGGGTCTGGAGAGGTTCTCGTTAATAATGGGATTATGTTTAACACTGAAAAGGTAGGTAAAAGGAGAGATTGGGTTGTTCTTCCTTTAGAATCTTGTTTGTGTTTACATGTGAGAGATTTTTCTTCAAAGAAATAAAACACCTGTAGTATTAGATAAGCTAATATATGCCCTTCATATTTGTGTTCACTTAACATTTTCATCTACTTAATATTCAGCCACTCCTTAGGTGTGACTCTGATGCATTACATTTCAAAGCAAATACTTCACAGAATACATTTTGTCGTGTTTCCCCTGCTCTCTTCAGGGAGCATGCCATTGTTTTCCTGAGGCAGATGTTTCCAGGATATCCCCACTGTGCCTAGAACAGGGCTGATTCTCCTCCCAGGCTCCTCCTCTCCCCCACCTTCAGTTTCTGTGAGCAGCGTGAGCCTTCAGTCCCAACTTCAGGGCTCCACGTGGCCCAGATGTGGTCAATCAAAACATTGTATTCTCCAGCCACGCTCACTGGTTTTGAAATGAGCATGTGGCCTAAATCAATGCAATGCGTCACCAGGGAACTGTGGGACCCTCTATAAAAGACATTCAGCCCGGCCGGTGTGGCTCAATGGGTGAGTATCCACCTATGAACCAGGACGTCGTGGTTTGATTCTGGGTCAGGGCACATGCCCAGTTTATGGGCTCAGTCCCCGGTGGGGGGCCTGCAGGAGGCAGCTGATGGATTATTCTCCTCATTGAAGTTCCTATCTCTCTCCCCCTCTTCCTTTCTCTCAGAAATCAATAAAAAATATACTTAGAAAAAGAAAAAAAGACACTTCCAGTTCCCTGTGGTAGAGAAGTCCCAGAGGGTGTGCATGGCAGGCTGCTGCAGCCACGTTCTTACCGTGTGGCACCTGGTCAGGAAGCAGCACAAAGGGAGGAAGGCTGAGAAACGGAGAGAACGTTCCAAAGAGAATGGGATTTGAGCACAGGAGGGGAAAGTTCATGGTTGAGATGGTAGAAAAGGCAAAAGATGAAAGAATCAAAGGGGCACTAAGAAGGAAGAGAGAAGGGGAGCCCAGATCGGGCAGGGGTGGGTTAACAGGTAAGCAGAAGGAGAAAAGGATGGAACAGCTTCTCAGAGGCCCCTATGTCTCCTCTGTCCTCCATGGAAGTTCAGTTGCTAATCATTAAAAACATACATTCTCCCTGGCACAGCTTACTTTTTCGAGTTTATTCAAGGAAATCACAAACAATGTACACAAAGACTTATGTGGAAGGGTTTTCATTATTTAAGAGAATAAAAGTTGTGGCCGATTTAAATGCCCCACAGTATCTGTGCACAATATTAGTCCGTTTTGTGTTTGTGTGTGTATATGACATACCTTCACCCAATCCGAGAGGAAAAGCACTAACGTGTTAACAATGGCTGTTTGGTGTGAGATTATGGGAGGCATGTATTTATCCATTTGTTTACCTGTATGTTCCGATTTATTCTGCTAAGAGCATGTATAATTTGTGGAGTCAAAGGAAATAATCAAGTATAACAATGTCAACTCAGGTGAAGCTCAGCTGCCAGGGGCTTTTTTCAGGAGACCGGGGGGGGGGGTGCTCACCCCCACCACATCCTCAGAGACACCACCTGTGGCCCTCCTATGGGACTAACTGGGACAGCAGCTTCCAGCACTCTAGTGATGGCTCCAAAGCTGAGCTTGGACCTAGGAACCACTCCCTTTGCTGAAAAGGGACACATGGCATGGAAGTCCTTTACTCGAAGGTGGACCAGGTCACTCGTCCTGTTTTCCTTCGAGGAAGACAGGCCACTGACTAATGAGCAGCTGCAGAAAAAAAGGCACCAGTCCAAGGACCAGGTGTGCTGGGCGTTCACCAGGAGCGGGAGTGGTGGTGGAGAGATCTCCTGAGCCCCTCCCTGGCCTCATTAGCACCTCACTCACTGCGGAGAACCACAGCTCTAAGGTGAAAAGCATCTTCACAAAGGTAATTGTGCCTGTGGGGGAAAGACAACTTTGGTTTTTGGTTTTCAAGACATAAAAGCTTTTAATTTTTCTTAAACACTCTTCCCAAATGTATTATACCAAGTTGACCTTATCCAATGGGTAATAGGAGATCCCTTAATGCTGTCTTAGGAAGATTCACACTTTTCCAGTTGTTTTGCAATTTTAAGCCTCAGTAAATAACGTTTAAAACATCATTTCTAAACTTGATTCTATTCTCACTTCTACCCCTCTCCCGCCCTATGCAATGCAAGCTTGGATCTGAGCCCTGGCTTACTGAAGTACTATTTCAGTACTATTTCTGGATGTATGTTCTATAGACTCTTTGAATTCAAACTCCCTGAGGAGTCTGGAGAGCTGTCTTAGGATGGGAATGGAACAAATTCAACTACTTGCTGAGTGACATGCACTTGAACACAGGGAACTCACTGCGTGGCCTTAACAAATTGGATGCATTCAGACTCCCCCCTGCATCCCTTCTTTCGGTCTTCTCTTCTTTCTCCTGGACTCTTCTCTCTGCTCATAATAACGTGCTGGTAAATCAGCAAATTTTTTTCGTAATCAAATGTCCAACTAGAGAATTAACTCATATCTCAATCTTTATGAAGGATTTTCTTACAATCTCCTCACTTAGAAAGTATAGCTACCCACCTTTCCTATCCCCTCAGGAGGGAATGACTCACTTCTCCTCTTACTTGTACTCCAGTGACCTTTAGATTGACTTCTCTCTCTCATTGCTAGTCTTGTTCGGTTGAAGATAGTGGTTGGTGGTAACATGGCCACATCTGTCTCCTCATGGGAATTCTTGGTTCTCTGACTCATGAATGCTGGCTCAGGTATTGAGAACGTCTCTGTTCTCACTCTTGGGTACTAGTAGCCAAGTCCAGGCCAACAGAAAGAGTCCTCCTAAAGTAAACAAAGTTCCACTTGCAGAGCCTTCCATTCCTTCGTGGAGAGCCAGAATTTTATCCATTCATTTCACTCCAGCCTGAAGAACTTTCTTTAACATTATGTACAGTGCAGGTATCCAAGGATCGATTCTTTCCATTTTTGTACATCTGAAAAAGTTTTTACATGGTTTTTGAAAGATACTTTTGCTGGGTATGGAATTTTAAGTTGACAATACCTTTTTCGTTCAATACTGAAATAATTATTGCTCCTCTGTCTTGTCACTTGCTTTGTTTCTAACAAGAATTCTGCTGTCATGCTTATCTATGTTTCATATCATAAATATTTTTTTCTGACTACTTTTAAGATTCTTTCTTTATGGCCAAGCTGGCATGGCTCAGTGGTTGAGCATCAACCTATGAACCAGGAGGTCATGGTTTGATTCCCAGTCAAGGCACATACCCAGGTTTCAGGCTCCATCCCCAATGTGGGGTGTGTAGGAGGCAGCCAATTAATCATTCTCTCTCATCATTGATGTTTCTATCTCTCCCTCTCAGATATATACACATACATATATATATGATTTTCTCTTTTTCACTAGTTTTGAGCAATTTAATTATGATGCACCTTGGTATAATTTTTTCATGTTTCTCTTGCTTGGATTTTATCCTGTTGAATGCTGGATATTCTTTTATTTTTTAAAAAATATTTCTAAGTGTTATTCTGGGGACACAGTTAAGTTACTTGGAAATAGTTTTATCCTTTTTAGACTTGCTTTAAATAAAAAGGATCAGAGCAATATTTAGTCGAAGGCTAATTAGGCCCCATTACTGAGACAAAACGCTTTTAAGTACTCTGCTCAATGCCCCATGAATTATAAGGTTTTCCACTCTGGCTTGTGGAAACAGGGACTACTGCCTGTCCTGTGTGAGCACTAGGGAATGTTCCCTCCAATTATTTTGGGTGTTTCTTTCCATGGCCTCATGTAGTTTCTGTGGTGAGCCGGCACGGCCATGGCATACTCAGTCAGCCCCAGGGCGCCTGTGTGCTGCGCCAGCTCGCCAGGTTCAGTGAGCCTGAGTGGGGGCGGTGAAGGATTGAGAAAAGACAGACAAGAGATAAAGCTGGGTCTGGGTGAAACACTGTCCTCCCTGGTGGAGAGCTAGCGACAGCAGCACCAACTACAAGCTGTGTCTTTATTTTATAGCCAGATTCCACAAGGCAAAGTAAGGGCGTGGCTACAATGTTCTCGTGGGTTTGGAATCTACTCAATTACATGCACCTGAACTCTATCAAGCCCACCTCACTCAGGCATGTAGGGCCGGTATTCGGACCATAGGTTCAAGCTTACAGCTACAGCTGTTGGCTATCATTGTGCTGGGAGGGCTCTGTCCTCCAAGCTGGGACTTGCCCGTGGCCATGAGAGGACTGTGCCTTCTCATTAGTCTGAGGTTTGAACCTGTCCAAACACTGTGGCCGCTCCCCACAAGTTTCCTCACTCGCATGTGCTAATCAGTACTCAGCTGAAGACTAAAGGAGGCACTGGATTTTTTAACTAAAGGAGTTCTGGATTTTCTAATTTAATTTTATTTTTTGTGAAGCTCTCTCCTCTACAGTTGTGTTCATTGGGGAACCCAGCTCCATCTTCTCTACTCAGGGATACTGCTAGGCTCCACTCATATTCCTCTTCCCAGTGCTGTGGCCTGGACATTTTGTCCAGTCAGTAAGCTGGGGACAATCACAGGACTGGCTCATCCGTTTCTACTCTCCCAGGAGTCACTATCATGCACTGCCTGTGGTGCAATGTCTGAAAATCATTGATTCAGATATTTGGTCTGGTTTGTTTGTGTGTGTTCGTTGTTGTTTTTCACTTGATTCAGACCTCTGGTTTTAGTGTGCCTTTTCTGAAATTCCTGGAATAATGAATATTAGCTCTTAGATGGACCTTAGAAACCAACCAAATCCAAGCCTCCCACTTGCCAATGAAGAAACTGAGACAGGAGAAGGTACCAGGCTGAATTTGTGGCAGACCCTGAACGGGGCCAGGTCTCCTGACTTTAGATGGAAGTTGTTAGGAAAGAAGTGAGCTCCCAGGAGAAAAGAAAGAACTTGGGGGGCTTTAAATCAAAGAGTAAGTAGAGTCAGTTGTTCTCAGTGCCTCACTGACTTCCTCACTTGGGAAAACTTACCATGTTTTGTGCCTTCGATGAGGTTGACCCCTAACCTCATTTCTGTATTGATAGGTAGAGGCTTCCATTCCCTCCATATGTCCTCTACCAAGTCACTCTCCTAGGATAACTGGAGGATAATATAGGACCTCAGAACTAGGAAGAGGCAGATAGCAGATCTGGGATTGACTTTATACTCCAAAGGCTTCACAAGGGAGCCTGAAAATTACCTGAGCCAACATATCATTTTATGGACCAGAAAATGGGGACCAGACAGGTCTCCTGGTGCACTGAGGGCTGATACTGACTTTATATTCAGATGCCCATCTGTGAAAGACAATGTGCTTAAGTGTTGACCAGTCAGCTCTGAGTGATGCTGTATTTTTAATACATGTTCAGCTCACTACATCTTTTCCCCGTAAGAACCACCCCAATTCCAGCTGGAATTCTGTATCAGAAATTTTTCCAAGTCTTTTGTCCATGTTTTCAGAGCACATATAATAGCAGGTTTTGCTTATTCATCTACACAGCAGGGCGAGAATTCCCAGCAGAACCCCGGGGTCACCATTGGAGGAAGTGTTTGGGGAGGAGGACAAGTGTCAGAGAGGAAGCGGAGGAAGAAGGAAGGAAACAATGAAAGTAATAAGCCCATTTCTCAGGTCGTTTGTAAAACCTCTCATTTGGATGGCTGGGCCGATAAGTCTCTGTTTTTCTTTGTTTGCCAGCCTCACAAGGGAACTGACCCCGCCCCACTTGCTTTTGCACAATACTGAGCACACACTTCTCTGCACGTAAAACCCAGGTTCTGATGCCCGGGGAACCTGCACTCGGCCTTGTTGACGAGTCATCACAATGGGGCCTTTTCATTGCAGGACCACACAGTTCCGGGCAACGTGACCGAAGAGTTGGCAAAGGCTCTGGAAAGCACAAAGGAACGGAACTTGTCTTTGTGCTGCGAGTGCAGTGTTCGTGTTTGGGAGTTACTTGCCATTGCTCCCTGGTTCCTGAGGGCAATGGTCTGCGCCACTCAAGTGCACTGCTTGCCCCCTTCGAGACACATCTGCAGCTCCTCGGTGGTCGAGCTGAGCCAGGCTCCCCAGGGAAGAGGAGGTGGCAGGGCCGGGACCAAATCCACGTAGAGAAACAGAAATTTTACGTCCAAGGAAGCAGTCCAAAAACACACCCTTCTGTATACCATCTACAGTGGTCATTCGTTTAACTTCCTTTATGAACCTGGACATTTTCAGACAAAGCTGCACTGGGCACGTCTGAAAGTGGAGAATCTTCCGATGGCTAAAAGAGTGGGAACATAAAACTGGGTCATCAGGATGAGCCTCACGGCAAAACACACTTTGTATCCAGTGGGAGGAAAAATTAGTTCAAACATTGTCTTGAAGGCAAATTCACTGGGTGTTACTTAATACTCCCCATCCTGCCCTCCACAGACTTTTATCTCCACCCATGGGACCAGGCCTCCATTGGGAGGGAGCAGGAGACACTGGGCTACAGTGGCATGCTGTCCCTCGATTAGTCTTCACCTCTTCCTGAGGGCAGTAAAATGCCAACCCGGCCTACAGCAACCCCATGGCACAGGGAGGTTCCCCAGTCCCCAGGGGCTTTCGAAAACATCCATGAGTCATCATGTTCAGTTTGGGGGCGAATTAAAAATGGCGCTCATGGCAGGGCACCTATGGAACACCCACTCTGCATGCTGTGGGCACACTGCCATCCTCTGTTACCTGTGTCCCTGAGGCCCCGCCACCAAGAACATCTGGAAAGCCGTGAGCACACCGATGACAAGACAAACGTGGTTTATCAGATGCTTGCTCGGCACCAAGCTCTTCTCACGCAGTATTTCCTTTAATGCTGAAAACAGTACCACGAGGAAGTGGGGGAGCATGCCCCCTGCTTTGCAGAGGAGGAAGCAGGGTTAGAGAGGGAAAGGAACTGACCCAAGATCACATCCCTAGAGCCAGGATCTGAGCCCAGGCAAGGTGGACCCACGGGCCATGCACTTTCCACCAGCGACTGCAGGAGGAAGGGACCAGGAGAAGAGGCAGAAGCGGTAGACAGCAGCCAAAGAAAGGAGAAGAGGCGTGGAGAGTGAGGTGGCACTGAAGATGAGGCTGGGATGACATCCCCTAGGAGTCCCCCAAAGCCAGGATGAATAATTCCCTTCCACGGCAACAAACAGAGAGACTATAGTGGCGGTGGG
>PVJN01018601.1:0-38660 GCA_004026805.1 Lasiurus borealis
TTTGCAAATGTTATCACTGATAAAGGTTTAATCTCCAAAATCTACAGCCAACTTATACAACTTAATAAAAGGAAGATGAACGATCCAATAAAAAAATGGGCAACGGACCTAAATAGAACCTTTTCGAAAGATGACAGAAAGAAGGCCAAGAGACACATGAAAACATGTTCAAAATCATTAATCATCTGAGAGATGCAAATCAAAATGACAATGCAATACCATCTTACACCGGTCAGAATGGCAATCATCAACAAATCAACAAACGACAAGTGTTGGCGAGGATGCGGAGAAAAAGGAACCCTTGTGCACTGTTGGTGGGAATGCAGACTGGTGCAGCCACTGTGGCGAACAGTATGGAGTTTCCTCAAAAAACTAAAAATGGATCTCCCATTTGACCCTGTAATCCCACTCTTAGGAATTTATCCTAAGAAATCACAAACACCAATCAGAAAGGATTTATGCACCCCTATGTTCATAGCAGCACAATTTGCAATAGCTACAATTTGGAAACAGCCTAGGTGTCCGTCAGCCCATGAGTGGATCAGAAAACTGTGGTACATCTACACAATGGAATTCTATGCTGCCATTAAAAAGAAGGAATTCTCACCATTTGCTGCAACCTGGATGGAACTGGAGAGCCTTATGCTTAGTGAAATAAGCCAGTCAATGAGGGAGAAGCATCACATGATCTCACTCATTGGTGGATAATAAAGAACATTATAAACTGATGTACAAAAGGATAGATACAGAGGCAGTAAAGCTTCAAACAGACTGTGAAATTACAGCAGGAAGATTTAAGTTAGGTGAGGTAGATAAGAGATCAATCAAAGGACTTGTATGCATGCATATAAGCATAACCAATGAACATAGACACTGGGGGCGTTGGGGTATGGCTGGGAGCGAGGGGGGGCATGGGGAGATATGTATAAAAAATTTTTAAAAAGCCCCTCTGAATCAAGAACTTATGTTTCTTCCTGTCCCCTCTAACTCCTCCCTTTCTATTTCCCCTCATCCCACTTGGTGGGGGTACTAAAGGAAAAATGGTTTCCAATCAGTTCAAAGAATATTTCCTTTTGTGGTAAGGAGAATTTAGTGAAAACACCAAGAGGAAATAACAGCAATTGAACTAAATGCAACCTCCCTGGCTCTTCCACCCACATTTGGGTTGTCTGTATTACTATATTTTATCTCATTTTGATTACAAGCCCATAGAAGTCAGGAATGTGACTTCCTTTACACTGTGACCAGCTTCTAGCTTGGTCACGGTAATAATTGTTAATGTTTGCTGAGTGCTGACTATATGCCAGGCAAATAGATAAATATACATTCATTACCTCCTTCAATCTCCACACTAGCCGAATACATTAAGTACTCATGATACCTCTTTGACAGATTCAGAAATTGAATCATAAAGATAACATGAGCTGCCTAAGGTCACAAAGTGTGTAAGAGGAGGAGTCTCCAAAGCCTGCATGAGTAACCAGAACTCAGACTACCTAATTTAGTTGTACTTAGATAAAATTTGAGCTCATTGTGAGTGTAAGTCTTTGTGGGGCATGCTGCAGCTGCTCTTCCACTAGTAACTAGCTTATTGGAGGCACCCAAACCATATATAACAATCCTTCTTATGCCTGGGAACAGCAGAACTATTCTTTAGAGTTTCTTTAATGGGTTTAGAAAAGGCCATTAATTCTAAATTACTCTCTGCTGTGTGCCTGACAATGCAAGGTGACCTATCAGCCTGCCAGGATTATTCTGAGGTAAGGAACAGCCTCTTTGTATAGCAGCATCCTTACATTTTTCCCAACAGCAAGTGAGAAGAAACATAATAAGCAAAATTACAAAGGTACTTTTTTTTTAAATGGGGAGACCAAATTTAGTGCTCATGAGAGTGAGAAACTCAACAGGATTATCTGGAACAGACCATTGAGTTTCACAACTCAGACTCTGCCAATTTCCTCTGTAAATACTCAGGCTATTCCAGGACTGCTTCCTCTCTGGAGCAGATGCCACCAGTCTCAGAACTTTATTGGATTAGAGATGTAATAGGCAAAAAAGGCAAAGGACCATATGGTGACAACACTACACATTCATTTAGGGTTTTCTAGTTTGCAAAGTGCCATCATCTACAAGTTCTCCTTTTACCCCTCCCACCCTTATTTGGATGCCAATTAGTACCAACCACATTTTCTACAACATGATCACTAGTCTGCATACAGTGAATGGCCATGCCCTGCTACCATAATTACTGAAGTAAGATCATTGGTATTTGAAATCAGGTCACCTGAGAATGAATGCCTGCATTTTCTGATAGTGCAATTAAAGAACTTGGAATTTGGTTTCTGTTTGTTTTTGTTTTTTTTAAGTGCACCAGAGCATTCCCAGAGTCCAAGAAACATCTCATTTCTAATGTAGATATTAAGGGCCTGGCACATATCCTATAGGCTTCCTGAAAAGACAGACAATCTCACTGGGTGTGCTTAGAATATTTCTGTGACATGTATCATCCAGCCAAACCTCTTTCAATCTCTGTCTCTGGCCTACTTCTCTGAACCTCTAGAGAACACAAGTACAGAAGTGTCTCACTCTGTACATTGTTGCACATGTTACCAGGTTTGATGTTGTTTCCCCTGTGAGTCATGTATCTCCACACTAATTGAAAGCTCTATATGTTTTGCTACTATGCCCAGAACTGTGATGACCCCACAAATGACTGATAATACATGTATTTTTCTTAATAAATAAACATGTATATGTTCACATTATAGTTCACAAGGATATTAACGGTAGACTCTCAGCAAATCTAAAACAAAGTAGAAGATCAATAAAGACATTGAAAATAATAACTTTTTACTGAGCACCTACTTACCACATAGCAGGCATTGGGTTAGGAACTTTATGTTCATGATCTCCCTTAATCTCCTAATAACTTTTATAATGTAGGTATTCTTGTCATTCTAATCTGCAGAAGAAACTAAAGTTTAGGCAGTGGTCTTCAAACTTGTTGATCTCAAGACCATTTTACACTCATAAAAATCATGAAGGACCACAATGAGTTTGTTTGCTTGTTTCCAGAGAGGAAGGGAGAGGGAGAAAGAGATAGAAACATCAATGATGAGAGAGAATCATTGATTGGCTGCCTTCTGCATGCTCCATACTGGAGATTGAGCCCACAAACTGGGAAACAAACCATGACCTCCTGTTTAATAGGTTGATGCTCAACCACTGAGCAATATGGGCCGGGGCTCCAATGAGCTTTTGTATGTGGGATATGTGTATCTCAATATTTAGCACATTAGAAATTAAAACTAAAAAATTTTAAGCCAAAGAGCACACATCACATTAGCCAAGAGGGTAATGACATCATTATGCATCATGAAGCCTTTGAAAAACGTCACTGTACACTGGTGAGAGAATAGAAGTAAAACAAGCATATAACATTTTAGTATTATCAGAAAAATAGTTCTGAACTCATGGACCTCCTTCTATATTCAACCACACTTTGAAAAGTATTAGGCTAGAGGGTTGAATAAGAGTTCACAATCACTTAGAAAATTATTGAATTTGAAGCTAAGCAGTCTGAGGCCAGAGAGCCTGCTTTTAATTACTGGGCTATACTGTCTACCTAAAAGAAATTTCTTTGGTTTGCCCTCGATTCAGGTAGGAAAGGGATATCTACATTCCATACAGAACAATTATCATGGTGACAATGAGTCCAAATATTAGAGATGCCTGGTGGCATCCTCCATTCTTTGCTCACTTGGGGATGGCTGACTGTCCAGGATTCTTGAACTTCCCTTTTCAGTCTACCCTGTAGATAGAGCAAGCATCTTGCCTGGAACCTTGCTAGCTCTATTTCTTTTCTACAGTCTCCTTCTTTCCTCCCCACATGGTGGTGAAGTAAGAAGTCTTAACTAATTACTGGTTGTGTGGCCCCAGATAAGTGACATAATATCTCACAGTATCAATTTTATTACCTGTACATCAAAGATAAGAATAATACTCATTTCCCAGTCATGATTGTGAGGACTTACTAAGACTTTTAGCACAGAGATGGTAACTAATAAATTATATAAAGGAATATAAAAATAAAGCAAATATTACTACTAATAATTTGTTGAGCACTTATGCTACACGATGCTCTATAAGAATAACATTTAATATTCACTACAACCTTTAAGACTGGGATCTTTTTTCCAATGAAAAGTTTGGAACAGAGAGGGTAGGTGGAATGGCCAAGGTTATAGAACACAAACCCAGGATGTCTCATTCCAGAACCTGAGCTTAGAATGACAGAACTTTTCGTGCCTCATGCCATCGCAAATGGTAAGATTTCATTCCTTTTTTATGGCTGAGTAATATTCCATTGTATATATGTACCACAGCTTTTTTTTTTTAATTCACTTGTCTATTGATGGGTACTTGGACTGATTCCATATCTTGGCTATTGTAAATAATGCTGCAATGAACATAGAAAAAAAAACATATGATTTCACTTATATGTGGAATATAAAGAACAAAATAAACAAACAAACAAAATTGAAACAGACTCATAGGCAAAGAGACTATACAGGTGATTGCCAGAAGGGAGAGAGGCTGGGGGACTGGGTGAAAAAGGTGAAGGAATTGAGCAGTACAGATCGGTATTTTTAAAATAGTCATGGAGATATGAAGCTTTTAGAGTACCCCCTTTTAGGGATGGTCAGGGCAAAATATAGTCAATATAGTCAATAATATTTTGATAACTATGTGTGATGCCAGGTGGGTACTGGAAATATCAGGGAAACACTTTGTAAAGCATATGATTGTTTAATCAGAATGCTGTACACATAAAAACAATACAAAATAATACTGAAAGTAAACTGCAATTGAAAAATAAAAAAGTAACACAAAACTCTGCTCAAACAAATGTCAAAGCTGCTCTACCGTAGGAGTAGCTCAAATGTCAAATTTTTACCCTAACGTCTCTGAATCCAACATGAGCATCAGGAAACAAATGGGAGCTCTTTTAATCAACAGTGCACAAAGGGTCAAGGTGTTGAGGATTTTCAGTCATGATGGATGGAATACCCACTATGGTTGTCTATGGGTGACAGGATTAGAATAGCAGGTACAATGTTTTCCTTATCAGCATGTATTTGTTTCAAAGCTGGGGAACCTCATGAATTAAATCTCTGCACTTAAATAAATGGAAACTCTTTGCTTCTTTCTATTCCTCCCCACGAAATAATGAAATAGCCAATGTGCTGAACCACAAATACCTAGCTGGTTCCCAAGCAACCTTGCAGAAGCCAGAACCCTCATTGGTCATCTGCAAAGTAATTTAGTTGTTGATGGGACACTTGTTTTACTGTCACTTCAAAGTGACACAAGACAAAGAAATGCACAGGACACTTATTTCATTTTACTGCTTTGCAACCTAGGCATGTGCTGGATTTATGCTTTGCCTTCATGTTTATACCTCCTCCAGAAACATTAGTGACATTCACAAGGACCCCTATACTAACTGCCTCACTGACATCAGATCAAGTACTGGAGTGAAACAGAGAATGTGTGTGTGGTGCGGAGATAAAAGTGGACCCAAGGACTCTGAATCAAAACACAGTACAATATCTCTGCCACTGGTGTCAAAAGGCATATAAAGAACAGCTGCACGTAATTATTTAATGTAGTCTAAAGCAACTGCTTTAATAAAATAATAGCTCACAATTAAATGTAGCAAATATGCCAAGTATGTGCTCTGCATGCATTAACTCATTTAGTCCTTACAACAGCAATTATTCTCCCCATTTTATAGATGAGGAAATAGCAGAGACCTTAAATGATCTTACCAAGATTAAATGGCAAGTGAATTAGAAAGCTGGAACTTGAAGTATTCTAACTTCAGAGGTGCATTAATATGCTATACTGCCTCTCTTAACAGATGAAATGATGTAAAGTGTTCTACTTCCACTGCTGGATCTTGTTTGATGAGTCATTTGTTTATTCAGCAAACTATTGCTGAGCACCTAAGGTGTTCCAGGTAGTATGCCAACTTTGAGGAGCCTGAAGATTGGGGTATAAGTCCCTGCCCTTGTGAAACTTCTAGTCTAATGTAGGAGGTAGTCATCCATCCAAAAACATCACACCAGTAAGAGTAAAGTGACAACGGTGACAGCAACACCAAGTGGAACTATATGGTTCTCTGAAAAGAGGTAATAGTGGACCTTGAAGGAGGGAATGGTGTATAATTGTGAATGCTTTCCTGAATAAGTGAACATTGAGTTGAAATCTCAAAAGGTGGGGGAAGAGCATTCCAGACAGAAGGAACAGCACGTGAAAACTTTTTTCTCCTTTTTTCCAAGCTTCTTTGACAGCTGCACTGGGCTTATTCTCTGGCCTTATTTTGAGTTAGATGGTTTGCTTTATCCTGGGGAGAGAAACATGAAAAACCTAAAAATAATAGCTTCCTTTAAAAAAAGCCATCTGATTGCATAAAAAGATTTCAAGGTCAAGACTCATCATTTTTTCTCTTTTCCTCTAAATGTCCAAAGATGAGCAAGGTTGTCAATGAAGAGTAATTGTTCCAGCTGCAGCTTAATTTGCCCTCTTCTCCTCTCCTTATGAACTGATTCTGAAAGTTCCCATTACAAAGGATAAAGGGTGAGCATTCTTTGCTCAGTTGATAAGGAGGATATAGGCTCTGAGGGATGGTCATGGCAAAGGGAAAGCTCAAGGAAAATGCTCCTTGCTGGACTCATCAAAGTCCTTCTCTCCCCAGTACATTACCCTCCCCATCTTCCTGCTCCCATCTCCCCACCAACCTTGGAGCCACCTCTTAGAATCCATTTGATCTCGAACTACTAGTCTCAATTGGGACTTGGAACAAGGCTAATTGTCTAGTCACACAGAGAAAACCAAATGCCATAAGATTTCACTTATATAATTATTATATGGAATCTAGAAAAAACACAAGTATGTGAATAAATAAACAAGGTGGGGAAAAAAAAACACTCATAGAAAGAGAAAACAAACTGATAGTTTCCAGAGGGTTGGGAGATGGAGAGATATGTAGAAAAGGTGAAAGGGAATATGGCCAATAATATTGTGATAACTTGACCTGGTGACAGATGGTTACTAGACAGTGTGGTGACCACATAATAAGGTATTTAATTATCAAATAATTATATTTTGTATCTGAAACAAATATAATACTGTATATCAACTACACTGAGTGGCCAGATTATTATGATCTCTGAAGGCATTCAGTGTGTGTGTGTGTGTGTGTGTGTGTGTGTGTGTGTCTTTCCTAATAATAGAAAACATGTAAATTGACCATACCTCTGCTATGCCCATAGCCAATCAGAGTGAGTATGCAAATTAACCCATCAAAGATGGCAGTTAATTTGCATACATAGGCACCCAGCGCCTGCGTCCTAGGAACATCCTGGCACCAGGTCACTCTGAGGTAGGCCCCATGTGGCCCTGAGCAGCCTGTGAAGGGCCTGATCCAGGGGGCTCCTGGGCAGGTCCAAGCCTGCAATCAGAGCCGAGGGGGCAAGAACAGACCTGATGATCGGAGGGAGCTGCGGGTCCCCTGCCCAGAGGCTTTCAGCCTGGGCAGAGCAGTGATCAGAGGGAGGTAGGGTTCCGCTGCCCAGGGGCAGAGCTGGAGATCAGAGGCTATTGGCAATCAATATGAACTACAGAGGAAACACATTTTCTGACTGCTCATTGGCTAAGTTCCCTGTATACCACTGCTAATATTCTTAGTAACTTGGATAATAAGAATCCAAAAAGGTAATCTAGGGTTTTTCCACCACACTCCTGGAGAAAAAAACAAACAAAGGTCTGCTGCTGGAGGGCTAAGAAATGTCATATCCTTCCCTAGCAGGTTTGGCTCAGTGGATAATGCCTTGGCCTGACGACTGCAGGGTCTGGATTTCATTCTGTTCAAGGCCATGTACCTAAGTTTCAGGCTCCTTCCTGGCCGGGGCCCAGGTCAGGGCTAATGCAGGAGGCAACCAATCAAACTGTTCCTCTCACTTTGATGTTTCTCTCTGTCTTTCCCTTTCTCTTCCACATTCTCTAAAATTCAATGGAAACATATGCTCAGGTGAGGATTTAAAAAATGAAGAAATGTCATATACTATGAAAAACACATCTTGAAAATGCCTAAAGAAAGTTGTCATTTTTTCATGGTGAAGGGACTGGAGTCTGTGTTGATGAAACCACCTTGGTGGCTCTGTTGACTGGCAGTGGCTGCAGCAGCGAGGTGATGGGGCTGGTGCCTTCCCCTGATCAGGCCCATCGCCTCCCACAAAGGGAGGCCAGACTGTGGGTTAGGCCCACTCCTGGGGAGGGGCGGAGAGTAGGCCTGAGCCATAAGTAGGACATCCCCTGAGGGCTCCCAGTATGTGAGAGGGGGCAGGTTGGGCTGAGGGACCCCTCATAATATATATGTGTTAAAGGCCCAGTGCATGAATTTGTGTATGGGTGGGGTCCGGCCAGCCTGGCCAGAGAGAGGGGATATGGGCAGTTGGCCAGCCTGCCTGTTGTCAAACTCCTGGTAGGGGACAATTTGCATATTAGCCTTTTATTATATAAGATATACACTGAGTGGCCAGTTTATTATGCATTCAGAGATCATAATAATCTGGCCTCTCAGTGTATATTTAAATACTTGTTTTAAAATGAAGGATTAGCACAGCCCAGGTACAGAGGCAAATGAGTCAAGCACTGTCCCATCCTCAAAGGCTCCACTCTTGCTGCACCCCCTGATGTAAAGGCAAAACCACTTGCTCCTCCTCACTCCTTAACCACAAAGACGTAGAAGTAATCTGCACACAGGTAATTAAACCTGGTGCCAGAGGGTGCTACCCAAGCCATAAACTAGTTTGTTTGTTTACTTACTAGAGGCCTGGTGCAGTGGAGTCCCCTAGCCTGACCTGCAGGATTGGGCCAAAACCAGCTCTGCAACATTACCCAAGGGGCCCCAGATTGTGAGAAGGTGCAGGCCAGGCTGAGGAACTCCACCAGTGCATAATCAAGACCAGAGAGGGACACAGGAGGTTGGCAAGTTGGGGAGGGATTATGGGAGGGCTCTAGGACATGTTCAGCCCGTCTTGCTCAGCTCCAATCAGCTGGAACCAAGTAGCAAGCTAACATGCCAGTCAGAGTATCTGCTCCCTGATGATCAGTGCACAACATAGCAATTGGTTGACCTGTTGACTGTCTGTGTCCTGATGGTCAGTGAATGACATAGCGAGCCACTGAGTGGCCTTAGCATATTATTAGCATATTACGATTTGATTGGTTGAACTGACCACCAGACGGCCAGACACTTAGCATATTAGGCTTTTATTATATAGTATTTGTTTGGGCAATAAATATAGACTTAGGATGCTCCTCCTGTTTTGGACCATGATAAGCTCAGCAATTCTTATCTGAGCAGCAACTACATTCTAGAGTGTTGATCTTCCCACTCTAGGGGTCAGATTAACTATCCACACAATACAGACTTGGGGAAGTGGAACAGAATGGTATTATCTATAAACTTCCCTCCAGTAAAGTATGATGAATGGCAGCCCCCATTCCTATATAGTGATGATAAACACAGAATTAGACAGGCTAGGTTTGAATGCCATCTCCATCTCTTGTTAACTATGTAATTCTAGGAAAATCTTTTATGAACCTTAGTTTCATCTTCTTTTTTTTTCTAATAAATCCTTATTGTTCAGATTAGTAAGTACAGTTGTTCCTCTTTTTTTCCCATAGCTCCCCTCCACCCAGTTCCCCCCTGCCCTTACCCCTACCCACTTTCCTCATCCATAGGTGTACTATTTTTGTCCAGTCTCTTCCCACACCCCTTTCTCCCGGAGAATTATCAGTCCACTCCCTTACTATGCCCCTTATCCTATTATATTCACCAGTTTATTCTGTTCATCAGATTTTTATTCACTTCATTTTTAGATTCACTTGTTAATAGATATGTATTTATTGTTACTTTGTTGTTCATAATTTTTGTCTTTACCTTTTTCTTCTTCCTCTTCTTAAAGAATACCCTTCAGCATTTCATAGAATACTGGTTTGGCAATGGTGAACTCCTTTAGCTTTTTCTTATCTGTGAAGCTCTTTATCTGACCTTCAATTCTAAATGATAGTTTTGCTGGATAGAGTAATCTTGGTTGTAGGTTCTTGCCATTCATCACTTTGAATATTTCTTTCTACTCCTTTTTAGTCTGCATAGTTTCCATTGAGAAATCAGCTGACAGTCCTATGGGTACTCCCTTGTAGATAACTGTTTTTCTCTTGCTGCTTTTAATGTTTTCTCTTTGTCTCTTGCTCTTGGCATTTTAATGATGATGTGTCTTGGTGTGGTCCTCTTTGGATTCCTTTTGTTTGGGGTTCTGTGCACTTCCTGGACTCGTAAGTCTATTTCTTTCATCAGATATGGGAAGTTTTCTGTCATTATTTCTTCAAATAGGTTTTCATTATCTTGCTCTATCTCTTCTTCTGGCACCCCCATAATTTGAATGTTGGTACACTTGAAGTTGTCCCAGAGGTCCCTTACACTATCTTCATATTTTTGGATTCTTCTTTTGCTTTTCCGGTTGAGTGTTTTTTGCTTCTTTGTATTTCAAATCTTTGACTTGATTCTTGGGATCCTTTAGTCTACTGTTGGATCTCTCTATATTATTCTTTATTTTAGTCAGTGTATGCTTAATTTCTAGTTGGTCCTTTTTCATATCCTTGAGGGTCTCACTAAATTTATCAGCTGTTTCTAGAATATTCTTGAGTAACCTTATAATCATGGTTTTGAACTCTATATCCAGTCATTTGCTTTCCTCCATTTCTTTCATTTGTGATCTTTTTTTTGTCTCCATATTTTGGCTGCTTCCCTGTGTTGATAGAATGGCTTTTTGTGCTAGGTGTTCTATAGGGCCCATTGGCTCAGCCCTCCCAGTTACCTGAGGTAGACACTCTTGGTGAACCCTTTTGTGGGTTGTGTGTACAATCTTATTGTAGTTAAGCCTTGGTTATTGTTGTTTTCACTGGGAGGAATTGATATCCAGGCTAATTGTCTGTGTGGATCAGTTGTGTCTATGATGGGAGAACTTCTGTGCTGGAGACACCCTTATGGGGCAAGACTTGTTTCAGTGGGGCTTTGGAGCTCATTGAGTCTGCCCCCTGAGTATATATTTTATGGATATAAAGAGTTGTAGTCTGTATGGTCTCTCTCTGACCATTGGGTACACTGGCTCTTGGATCTCCAAGCAGAGAGGCCACCCAGCAGGAGCACAGAGAGATCTGCAAATTCCTTCTCTTTGTTTGGGGTTCAGAGGTGCCCAGATGAGGCCCAGCTGTAAAGCAATGCAAGCTGCTGTAGAGCCTTGGGTATAATTTTGGTGGCTCTGGGGCTCTTTAACTCACCTGCAGTATGATAGGTTTCAGATTGCAAAGGACCAGGCCATTCATATGCAAAAGCCTCTGTACACAGCTTGGGTGGGGTTGTAAATTGAGTGGGGCAGTGTCTCAAGAAATCACTAGAAGGAGCAAACAACAGTGGCTGACCATCAGCCCTGCCTGGCAGAGGTCCTGTGTCTCTGTGTCCGGTGGCACTTTGCAGAAACAATGATCACTGAAAGTGGCCCTGAGAGAAAACTGCCCTCGAGTTCTGCCCATTGCCAGACAGTCCATTTTCTCCCTGTATGAGTCTGGTTCCCCAAAGTCTCACCCACTTTAGCTCAGAGCAGTCAGGAGTTTGTATCTCCATCCTGATTGAAAAAGACAACAGCCTACACAGTTGCCAGCCCTTTCCATACCTCTATACCTCCTCTGAGCCTGCACTTCACTTCTGCATCTCTGCACCTCCTCTGAGTCTCAGTGTGCTTTTCTCTTTCCTTTTAGTTGTGTAATTTCCATTCAGCCAGCCTGCCCGTGGTTCTGGATGATACCTGTTTTGTCTTTTAGTTGTAGTTTGAAGTGATTGTGTGAGGCAGTAAGTTCAGGTGTTTACCTATGCTGCCATCTTGGTTTCTCTTAGTTTCATCTTCTGTAAAATGGAGATAGTAATGTAAAATGGGGATTATAATAGTACTTTCTCATAATGTAAACTAGTTGTGAGGCTTGAATGAAATAATACACATAGAAGAACACCTAACAACCATTAAGCCTTCAATATTTCTTTTAGATATTTTTATTGACTTTTTTTACAGAGAGGAAAGGAGAGGCATAGAGAGTTAGGAACCTCATTGAGAAACATCAATCAGCTGCCTCCTGCACACCCCCTACTGGGGATGTGCCCGCAACCAAGGTACATGCCCTGGAATCAAATCTGGGACCGTTCAGTCAGCACACCAAGGCTCTATCCACTGAGCCAAAACAGTTAGGGCTGAATTTTAGAAAGAGTTGAAGGGAGGGGGAGGGACACAGGAAGAGAAACATTGATGAAACACATTGGTACAATATGGGGCCCTGCAGAATGTTATTTCTATGATAGTAAATGGAAAAAAAATTCATCTTCCTGGTGACAGTAACATCTTCCAGGTTGCTATTTTAACAGAATAAATTCAGTGCTGTGATAATTCCCATGGAGATAAATGTTAGTTCAAAGGTCAACTCATAAACAACCTTGAATCAGTCCCAGGCCCAAAGAGCCATTCAGAAAGTCATGGAAGGTCCCACTATTAAAGGGTCTTGTACTGACCCAAGATGACAAAGATCTTTTCCTCCCTGGATCAGACTTGTCACTTTGTAATGAAGTTGTTGCCATAATATGCATATATCCCTAAAAAGGGGAACACATTTACTTATTTATATATGCACTGTGCTTATGATGACTTACAGTCCAAGGTTCATAGTATTCTCCAGATAATGGCAGAACCAAATATAGATTATAACTGAAAGAATTCTAACTAAACTCAGGTTGAATGTGTACATATCATGTAGTCAACCCAGAATTCCTCATCAAGCTATATACCTAGAGAAACTTTTACACATGTGCATTGGCAAACATGAATAAGAGTGTCTATGGCATCAATACTTTTAATACCAAAAAAACCTGGCAAAAAACCATACATCCATCAAAAGAATAAATAAATCCTAATATCTATACTAATAAAAGCATAATATGCTAATTATACTGGGAGAACTTCCAGGAGACCTTCTGGACGTCCTTCCGGACAAAGCCATGATGGCAGGGCTGAGGAAGAGGCAAGTTAAGGGCAATAAGGCCAGCAGGGAGGGAGGGGATGTCAGTTGGGAGCTATCAGAGGGTGGCAGTTGGGGTGAGTAGGCCGGCAGGGAGGCAATTGGGAGAGATCAGGCTGGTGATGAGGACAGTTGGGGGTAATCAGGCCATCAGGAGGGGCAGTTGGGAGCAAGCAGGCCTCATTACAAAGTGACAAAGGGGCAGTGGGAGTGAGAAGGGTGGTGGGAGGGGAAGTTGGGAGCAAGCTGGCTGGCAGGGGGGCAATTGGGGGCAATCAGGCTTGCAGGCGGGCAGTTGTGGGTAAGAAGGCTTGCAGGGGAGCAGTTGGGGTGAGCAGGCTTGAAGGAGGGCAGTTGGGGGCAATCAGGCTGGCAGGAGTGGGACAGTTAGGAGTTATGAAGCCAGAAATGAAGATAGTTGGGGGCGATCGGGCCAACAGGTAGAGTGGTTAGGGCCAATCAGACAAGCAGGCAGGTGAGCGGTTAGGAGCCAGTGGTCCTAGATTGAGAGAGGGATGTCCTGCAAGATAGAGCCTAAACTAGCAGTCCGACATGCCCTGAGGTGTCCCAGATTGAAGAGGGTGCAGGCCAGGCTGAGGGACACCGCCCCCAATGCACAAATTTCATGCACCAGGCCACTAGTAATTATATGATTTAATATCATACAGTAGTTAAAATGAACTAATACCACTCACATTAATCTGAATCAATCTGAAAAACATAATATTGAATAAAATAGCAAGATAAAGTATGATTTCACTTATGTGAATTTCAAAAGCATAATGAAATAATATTTAGGAATACATGTATGTGTGATAAAATAATAAAAATCAAGGGAATGATTTATCTAAATTTCAGGCCAGCAGTTATCTCTTCATGGGAGGATGATAGACTCAGAAGCAGACAGGTAATTTCACAATTATTGGTAATTTTTATTTTCATAATCTGGGTGCTGATTACTTAAGTGTTCCTTTTATTTCACTCTGTTTTCATTCATTAATATGCACATACAGAAGTTGAGGAAGATACAAATAAATGGAAAAATATCCTGTGCTCATAGATTGGAAGAATTAATATTATTAAAACATCCAAACTACCAAAACTGATGCATAGATTCAATGCATACCCTATTAAAATTCCATTGGCAAGTACATCTCATGGGTCTTTGGATATCTCTGCTGAGTATTGTGACCTTCACATTTCACTGTTAGACATCTTAAAATATGTTAAGTCATTCAGATGACACAGAATGAAACTCAGATTAATTTTGTAAATATTTATGCCTTCCCATTAAAATATTAATTTAAAAAATTCCATTGGCAATTACCACAACCATGGAAAAACAACCCTCACATTTGTATGGAACTATTAAAGACACCAAATAGTCAAAATAATATTGAGAACAAAACAACAAAACTGGAGGTATCACACTTCCTAGTGTCAAACTATATACAAAGCTATAATGTAAAAAAGTGTTGTACTGGTATAAAAACATATGCATAGAAAACAGAACAGAATACAGAGCTCAAAAAATAAAACCCCACATATATGATGAACTAAACTTTGACCAAAGTGCCAAGAACACACAATGGGAAAAGGATAGTCTCTTAAATGAATGGTGTTAGGAAAACTGGACAGGCATGTGCAAAAGAATAAAACTGAACACCTATCTTACACTACTCCCCAAAATTAACTTAAAATGAATTGAAGATTTTAATGTAATAACTGAAAATATAAAACTAGGAGAAAACATAGGGGGAAAACAAAAGCAAAAATCATCAAGTGGGAACTCATGAAACTAAAAAACTTCCACACAGCAAATGAAACAATCAACAAAATGAAAAGGCAACCTATAGAATGGGAGAAAATATTTGCAAACCATATGTCTGATAGTTAATATCCAAAATATATAGGAAATGTGGACAACTTAATAGCAAAGAAAATACCGGAATAGATAGACATTTTTTTTTAAAGAAGACCTAAAAATGGTCAATATGTATATGGAAAGCTGTTCAACATCACTAATAATCAGGAAAATGCAAATTAAAATTAAGTGAGATATCACCAAACACCTATTAGGGTGAATACCATAAAAAAGACAAAAAATAAGTGTTGCTGACGGTGTGGAAAAAAAGGGAACCCTTGTACACTGTTAGTAGGAAGTAAATTGGTACAGTCACTATGGAAAACAGTATAGAGTTTCCTCAAAAAATTAAAAATTGAACTATCACATGACCCAGTAATCCTACTTCTGGGTATATTTCCAAAAGAAATGAAATTGGGATCATGAAAATATATTTATACTCCCATGTCCATTGCAGCATTATTCACATTTGCCAAGATAAGGAACCAAACTAAATGTCTGTTGACAGATAAATGACAGGTGAATGGATAAAGAACATGTGATATAGATACAGATACAAGCAGATCAAATAGCTATCTCTTTATTATTTATTTCTAAATAATTTTAAACAAATTTTAAGCATGCCCTTTAGCCCCTACATATTTCAGTATGCATCTTAAATACCTATTTAATAAAAGAGTAATATGCAAATTGACCAAACCTCCACTACAACCATAAGCCACATTCACCAGCTATGCCCACCAGCCAATCAGAGCAAGTATGCAAATTAACCCAACAAAGATAGCTATGGCCACAGAGAGAGTAGGAGGGAGTCTTAGGTTGTCCCTGGCAATGGAGGAAGCCAAGCTTTCCCCGAACCCTGGCAGGTCCAGGCCTTGGCTTAAGGAAACAAAGTCTCAATGGCTGCTGCCACTGAGTGAGCAGAAGGCTTGGCTCTATTCCAGGCTACAAAGTTCCAATTGTAAAAGATAAGTAAATCCCAGATACCAGGGCCTTCACTTGGGTTGCTTGTGCCGCGGGGGGGAATTACCATCCTGAAAACTACCACAGGCCCCTTGCCCAGGCCACTCCATGCCCCAATGGAACACCCACCCTGATCCAGGACACCCTTCAGGGAAAACCACCTGGCCGCACCCATAGAGCAGACCTCTATACTATCTAATAAAAGAGTAATATGCAGCCCAGACTGGTTTGGCTCAGTGGATAGAGCATTGGCTTGCAGACTGAAAGGTCCCAGGTTCGATTCCAGTTGGGGGCATGCACCTTGCTTGTGGGTACATCTCCACTGTGGGGCATGCAGGAGGTGGCTGATCGATGTCTCTCTCATCGATGTTTCTGACTTTCTATCTCTCTCCCTTCCTCTCTGTAAAAAATCAATAAAATATATATTTTTAAAAAAGAGTAATATGCAGATTGACCATCACTCCAACACACAAGATGACTGCCCCCATGTGGTAAAAAGATCCTGCCCTCATGTGGACACAAAATGGCCACCACAAGATGTCCAGCAGGGGAGGGCAGTTGGCAGGGACCAGGCCTGCAAGGGAAGGCAGTTGGGGGTGATCAAGCCGGCAGAGGAGGGAAGTTGGGGTGACCAGGCCTGCAGGGAAGGGTAGTTAATGGTGACCAGGCCTGCAGGGTAGGGCAGTTAGGAGCAAACAGGCTGGCATGGAAGCAGTTAGGGACAATCAGGAAGGCAGGCAGGTGTGCAGTTGGGAGCCAGCAGTCCTGGATTGTGACAGGTATGTCCGACTGTCTATTTAGGCCCGATCCTACCTGAACACTCCCCCATGCACAAATTTTGTGCACCAGGCCTCTAGTTATATATATTTTCATTACACTTCCTCAGTGGAATATTATTCAGCCATATAAAGAAGGAAATTTTTCCATTTGCAATAACATAGATGAGTCTGGAGGACATCATAGTAAGTGAAATATAAGTCAGAGAGAGAAAGCCAACTGTTGCATGACCTCACTTATATGTGAAATCTTAAAAAGTTGAACTTCTAGAAACAGAGAATAGAATAGTGGTTTCCAGGGGCAGGAGGAGTACTAGAAATAGGGAGATGCTAATCAAATTGTAGAAGCCTTCAATTATAAGGTGAATAAGTTCTAAAGATTTAATGTACAACATGGTGACTACAGTTAAGGATGCTGTATAACACACTTGAAATTTGCTAGAAGAGTAGATCTTAAGCATTCTCAACACACATACACATACATATATGCACAAATGGTAACTATGTGAGGTGATGGATATTTTAATTAACCTGATTGTGGTAATAATTTCACAAAGTATATGTATATGTATATTAAATCATCACATCATACACTTAAAATTTATACTATTTATTTGTTAAAAAATAAATAGCACATATACTCTTATAAGTATCTGACTACTAAAAATATTTTAATCCAATCAACAAACAAAGGGGCAGCTGGCTACTTAAATGAGTTTTGAATGAACTTTTTATTTTTAAAAAATGCCAAATGCATTAAAATACATGTTATGTGCCAAATTCATTCAATAAAGAAAGAAAAGAAAAATATCAGAAATGCTACATCTCTAAGAATTCAGATTTTCCTGCCTTAGGCTTGCATACAGATATCTGTCCCTAGAGTACAAAAGAATAGCAATACAGAGTAGACTTTCAAAGAACATCTCATCCAGTTCCCAATCTTTTTGACAGATCTACATTAAATCTTATTAGAGAATATAATATACAACTATACATTAAAATTTATCTCAAGAGATGAATCCATAGTCTCCTTTGTTAGGTTGCTTTGGGTGTTCCTTTTCTCCAAGTGACTCTTTATCATGCCTAGTTTATAAACATGCATTCTGAACATTTTCATACATACAAAAATATAGAGAGAATAATGTAATGAACCTCACATAGATCATTCATCCAAAGCAACAAGTAACAAAAATGTTGCAATTCTCACTTTAACTTTTCATTTTCTTTATTTCTAAACTTCTTTAAAACAAATCTCAAAAATGTCCCTTAGTCCCTGCATACTTCATTATGTATATCTAAATAATATAGATATTTTTATTACACATCCCTACTGTTAGCAGGAAAACAGCACATAAGCTAGACCAAAGCTTGGCTCAGCAACCTCAGTACTTGAGTTCTTGTTAAAAAAGAATTCAGAACTAAGACTCAAATTACCATTAAAAGACAGTTTACTTAGAAAGTCACAGAGATAGAAAAAGTGAGCCATAGAAGAAATGGGCTCAAAAAAGAAGTTACAGAGGCAAGAGAAGGGCCCTTGGGGCTTAGGAGAATGAGAGAGGCAAGGAAAATATGCCTGGGGGGAAGGGGTGGGAAAAAGGTTCCTGGGCACTCCCCATAGAGAAAGTGAGCTGGGTCCTTTATCCTGAAGGCTTTTATCTGGAGGTATTAGGGGAGGATCTCAATAGAATATTCATCATCTTTCTAGGTGTGTCTCCTTGAGGTCATCATCTCCACTGATTGGTCAGTGCCAGGGCAAAAGTCATTAGTCACTGCTGCTGGTCCTAATGTCAGCCATAACATCTCTCCATTTAATTTTTCTGCTCCTCTCAGCCTGGAGCTGAAGCCTAGATGTCATCTTCCAAGGGTTAATGCTTAAGGGAGTGGTGGTGCAAGGATTTGTAGTTTTGCCCATTGCTAAGCACCCGAAGTTCTTCACCCTGGTGACCCCTGCACCTGGTCTATCATTCCTTGCTCTGCTCATGCCTAACTGTCTACTACAACACCAAACACTAAAAATGAATAATTCCTTTCTATCTAAATCTAGCACATATTCACATTCCTAAGATTGCCTCAAAATTTAATTTTATAATTATTTTAGTTGAACTGCATTTATTTTTTTTCCTATTTTTTAAATTAAATCTTTATTATTCAGGTTATTACATTTGTTTCTCTTTTTCCCCCTCCATAGCTCCTCTCCACCTGGGTCCCACCCCTCCCTTCTACCCTTACCTTCCCCCCCATAGACCTCCTCCATAGGTGTATGGTTTTTGTCCAGTCTCTTCCTGGACTCCCCTCACCCCTTTCCCCCTGAGAATTATCAGTCCACTTCCTTTCTGGGTTCCTGAATCTATTAGATTGAACAGTTTATTCTGTTGATCAAATTTTTAATTCACTTAATTTTTAGATTCACTTGTTGATAGATATGTATTTGTTGTTCATAATTTTTTAAATTTTACCTTTTTCTTCTTCCTCTTCTTAAAGAGTGCCTTTTGGCATTTCATATAATACTAGTTTGGAGTTGATGAACTCCTTTAGCTTTTTCTTATCAGTGAAGCTCTTCATCTCCCCTTCAATTCTGAATGATAGCGTTGCTGGATAGAGTATTCTTGGTTGTAGGTTCTTGCTATTCATCACATTGAATATTTCTTGCCACTCCCATCTGGCCTGCATATTTTCTGTTGAGAAATCAGCTGACAATCATATGGGTGCTCCCTTGTAGGTAACTAACTGTTTTTGTCTTGATGCTTTTAATATTCTCTCTTCGTCTTTTGGTCTTGGCATTTTAATTATGATGTGTCTTGGAGTGGTCCTCTTTGGATTCCTTTTGCTTGGTGTTCTCTTTGCTTCCTGGACTTGTAAGTCTATTTCTTTCACCAGGTGGGGGAAGTTTTCAGTCATTATTTCTTGAAATAGGTTTTCAGTATCTTGCTCTCTCTCTTCCTCTGCCACCCCCACAATTCTAATGTTGGTACACTTGAAGCTGTCCCAGAGGCTCCTTACATTATCTTAACATTTTTGAATTCTTTTTTCATCTTGCTTATCCAGTTGAGTGTTTTCTGAATCTTTATATTTCAAACTTTTGACTTGATTCTTGCCTTCCTCTAGTCTGCTGTTAGGTCTCTGAATAATATTTATTATTTCAGTCAGTGTAGTGTTTAATTACTAGTTGGTCCTTTTCCA
This sequence comes from Lasiurus borealis, assembly GCA_004026805.1. Lineage (NCBI taxonomy): Eukaryota > Metazoa > Chordata > Mammalia > Chiroptera > Vespertilionidae > Lasiurus > Lasiurus borealis. The sequence goes on from PVJN01018601.1 coordinate 19,975, forward strand.
TCTCTAGTTGGTCCTTTTCCATCTCTAATTGGTTCTTTTTCATCTCCTCCTGGGTCTCACTAACTTTATCCATCTTTTCTAGGATATTCTTGAAAAGCCATATAACCGTGGTTTTGAACTCTATATCCAGTCATTTGTTTTCCTCCATTTCTTTTGTTTGTGATCTCTTCCTTTCTCTCGGCATTTTCACTGTGCCAGGAGAACTTGGATTCAGCCTTATGAGACAAGACTTGCAAAACTGCAAAAGCCTCTCTGTTGAGCTTTGGATGGGTGGGGTTTCAGGGCTTAATGGACCGCCTTGCCTTCCAGTCGGGCCTGCCCTCCACAGCCCTTGGGTGTGACATGACTGGGTAATCGCTGGAGCGGTCCCTGTGCTTGTGTGTGCTCATGCAGTGCCTCCAGACCTCTGCTTTTCAGGGTCCCCTGCACTCTAGGACCATATGAGTCTGGGTCCCCAGGGTTTTGCCCAAAACTGAGGTTCAGTGGAACTAGAAATGGCACAGTTGGGAGGCTCTGTCCCCCACCCACTTGTGAAAGCCAGAGGCACAACCAGCAGTCCATCCTCTATGCGCAGTGCTGTGTGTGCCACCAGACCTTCGCCCTTTCACGTCTCTCCCAGATTTCCGTACACTTCTCCCTCTTCACAGTCCAAACTCCCCCTGTTTGAGTCCCAGTCGTGGGGTTTAGTGCCATAAGATAAGGGGTTCAATGCAGCTGGGAGTCTCCGTCCCCCTCCCGCCAGAGAAAGCCAGCCAGGCACTCTGGCACCCGCTCTCTCCACACGCTCGCGTCTCTGCACCTTAGCTTTTTGCAGCTCCTCTGGGCCTCCGTGAGTCCTTCTCTTTCCTTCTAGTTGTAGAATTTCCATTCAGCCAGATTTCCTGTAGTTCTGGATGATGTCCGTTCTGTCTTTTAGTTGTAGTTTTGAAATTGTTGTGTGAGGCAGCAGTGTAGGCGTTTACCTATGCCACCATCTTGGATTCCTCCTGCATTTATTTTAAACTAATGCTGAATGTTTATTGTTCTTGTCCAGCCTTTGTATTGCCAGGTGGCTTGCCATTCTGCTGATAGCAATGCTAGGCCTTTAACTGTTTTTTCCAAGTTCCGAGAAATGTGTCCTTAAACCTTGTAAACTCATTCACAAACTGCCTACTAAGGCTCAAAATACATGTTTCCCAGTGGCTTTCTGGAGCACTCAGCAGGAAAATCAGACCTCCATGATAGTTATAGCTCACAAGAAGGTTCCTTGAGTAGCAGTCCCACCTTGCCCACTGTTGGCTTAGCTGCTGTATTGTTTTATAACAACAAAAAAAAAAAACATTTTGAATTCCACCTAGGGCTGTACAGTGACAGTAAAATCACACTATTTAGAAGCTACACTGTATACCTGAAACTAATATAATATTGACTATCAATTGTAATTGGAAAAAAAAACATAAAACAAGTCCTACTTAGTTTGGTTCTGTGGATAGAACATCAGCCTATGGACTGAAGGGTCCTGGGTTTGATTCCAGTCAAGGGCATGTACTTCAGTTGCAGGCTCAACCAGGAAGGCAACCAATCAATGTATCTCTCTCTCATATCAATGTATCTCTCACTATGTCTCTCCCCCTCCCTTCCACTCTCTCTAAATAATTAATGGAAAAATATCCTCAGGTGATGATTAACAACAACAAAAATTTAAAATAAAATAAAAAGTCTCCAAACAACAGCCATAAAGCCCAGGAAATTATTTGCATAAATTTGTTACTATCTCCTGGTTGAATAGATTATTTAAAATAATAATCTAATTGATGCTGTAAGCTATAGGTTTTAGGGAGAGATATTCTCCAGCTGCTTACACATGAGTCAGGAAGGATTTATTTGAGGGGGGAAAAAACCACATACCTTATGTCCCAGTGATTCAACCTTTTGATATTTTCTCTGGAGAAACAGATGTGTGCTCAAGGAGCTGTTTATATAGAATTATTTTTATCATATTGTTGTTTGCAATAATTAAACCAACATTAAGAAAAAACAAAATGAGCATTTATAGGGGGTCAATATATCCACTCTATGAAATACAATACAGTTTAATTGAGTGAAGTAAATCTGTATTACTAACATGATAAGGTACTAAAGATAATTACATTTAAAAAGCAAGCTGCAAAATAATATATGACACCATACATGGGAAAACACAATCAAATATATTTATCTCCTGAATGTCAATACAGTGAAAAATGTTTGGAGGGATACCTACCAAACTTAAACTGTAATTATGTCTAGAAAGAGAACTAAAATGTAGATGGTGGTCAAAGTCAAAAGGAATTTAATACTATCTGCATCATTTGAAAATTTACAATAACAATGTCATTGTATGTTGGGTATGTAATTTATAATAAACAAAAATGTCAAAAGGAAGGAAAGTTCTGCATGTATTTTCAGAGGCAAAGGTGCCTAGACAAGGACTCAAGCATTTACTAAGAGGTGACTCTGTATCAAATGATATGGGCTAGCAATGTGAGTGAACAATGGGCCCTGTCCTCCAAAGACTTCTCCTCTATGCAGAGAAACAGGACATGAATACATGAAAAGATTCTCTAAGTTCAAGTGCCTATTTATACCCAGTATGGAGTTCACAGGAGGAAAGAGCACTGTAAATGGGGTGGGCAGGAAAGGCCTCAAAGAAGAGGCAGTTGCTGAGCCATACCATAAAAACAAGATAAGATCTGCATAGGAGGGGGAAACAGTTATGTACTGTCTGAAGTTCAGTTGAAGAGCAGATGCAAGGAATCCCAAGCATTTCTTATAGTCTTATAAGCTCTCTGGGCAATGATCGACTTCACTTCACTTCCTGGGCTCATGACTAAAGAAGGCACAACCATCTAAAACTGTGAATGATACAAGAATTATTTCCGTTTGACTTTGGAAGGTATTTTTATTTTTCCCCAGCAGTTTTACCTTTCCTAATTATGTTATGCTAAAAGGATGCTAAAATGAATTTCCATTTTCTAAGCCTACATTGTCAAAACTGTTCCTGCCATCCTTCTCCCTACTCTGTAACAGTACCTGCATCAAATATTAACCCATCTCAGTGTCATCCTAAGTGCAGGACTCACAAGTCCTCACTCTCTGCTGGTAAGTTAGTGGATCCTAATGAATTAGTCATTACATAATCTCTATTAATGTGTTACCTCTCCAAAATAGTATACTGGCTTAATCAGGCTACAATTAGTAAGTGTTCAAAAAACTCCTGAGAAATAATTAAGGATGGGGATTTGACACAATAGTTTCAAACTGAAGCAAAAGCTACTTAGAGACCTTACTCATGCAGAAAATGCAGGCCTCTGTGCTGAGTCATAACTGCCTAGGCAAGGATAACTTCCATGCCTAGGCAAGGATGACTTCCATGCCTAGGCAAGGATGACTTCCATGCCTAGCAAGGATAACTTCCAGGCAACAAATGGGAAAATACTCCAGTGGGCTGAGCCTCTGGCATATCACTTTACCTGGAGCCCTGGGGAACTCCATAAGAAAAACCACAAGCTGGAATGTTAGTGAGTTTCTGGGCCAATTAGTTCCATTGCAAGAGCCCTTCTGTTAATGAATCTTGGGCCTAGATGGTGAGCAAGCTCTTTTTCATGGGCTTGTTCTACACTTCTTTTTACCTTAACTGGGTACTTTTTTTATCCTATCTGCCTTAGTACCACAAATACTAAGGCAAATGGGATGAAATCTTTCAAATACCCAGCAGAGAATTTATGGGTTTCTCCATCTCTGCCTTACTACTGAGATTTAAAAGATACCTATTATTAAAATATATATGTTTTTATTCCTTCTATAGTAGTTCCAGTTTTCAGAAGAAATAGTCTTTCCTCTTCCCAGTTGAGGATAAGAGTCACTTTTTTCAGAATCACAGTTTTTCCAGGGGCCAACAATTTAAACAGAGGCTGGTCCAGGCTCTTTTCCTTTAACTTCTTCCCTAGCCCCTTGACCAAAAAAAGAAAGAGCTGCCTTTGTCCATTAATAGTTACAGAGTTAGGTGCATCAGCTGAGAGAATTGGAAAAACAAGATGAGACAAAACCAGCTAGGATAACAGGTGCTCCAGGAAGTTCCCAGTGTAATAACCAATGTTTTACTAAGTATTCAAAAAGCATATGCCAGATACCCCAATAAGTACTTTTCACAATAGCCTCATAAGGTAGATACTGTTATTATAATTTAAAGATAAGGGTTAAAATTAGTTTCAGTTTTTTTCAGTAACCTGCCAGGGATCGCAGCAATGTAGTAGCAGATTCTGACACTAGAGCCAGTACCCCTAACTGCTATATTATGCTGCTATAGATGTCAGGAGAACATCTGGATCTACAGAGAAAGAATAAGCAGGAAATTGGCAGAGGAACAATAACTGACATCAGGGAAGTCCAACAATAGCTGGGAAATGAAGAGTGGCAGGCAAGACAATGTGTAGAAGTAATGCAGAACCTAGCAAGGATCCTATCTATCACCATGTTTGGAATCAAGAAGCAAACACACAGAAAATAGTGGGATGAAGGCCTGGAGCAGAGGGGGGTGGAGTAGAAGGGATGAATGGGGGAAGGGGAATATCTGTAATACTGTCAACAATAAAGATAAATTAAAAGAAATAAAAAGGAAGTAAGCCCAAGGCAAAAGTACATCTACATCAAGCTAAGCACTTAAGTATAGGAGGAATCCATCAGGAAACAGAAAACCAGATTGATTCAATTTTGAGTTCTGTGCTAGGGATTAAGGACTCCATAATTATACCCTAACTAGAGAGAGTACATGAGATAGGGCTGGGCCTTCATGTATGTGGGGACAAAGTGGTCCCAGTTGTGGGTCCAAGAATCCAATCAGGACTAGAACTAAGGGAGGGAAGGTTACTTTAGAGATGTAATTTTAAGATTGCTCAGTCGAGGGCATGGCAAGGGGAAACTTGGAACTTACAGTCTGCATTATATACTACATCTTTTCTGAATCTATCTTAAAACAAGGCTTTTTTTACTTGTCTTTTTTTGTTGAAATTTAAATGATATCTTTATGTAGGGAATGCCCCTTTTATTCATAGGCAGCAATGATACAAGCTGGTGAATGGTGTCCTCTCAAAACATTCTCTATCACTTTCAATTTTTGCACTATCATGTGCAATCTGTTTTTTCGTGCTTCTCTTTTGACCATTAGATGGAGATGAAAGACACTAGCTTCTATGCAAGAAGTGGAAAATAAATTCCACTGCCTAAAAACACTATATACAAGAGGTCACAACAGGACAGAACCCAGAAAGTGGTCCAGAGGCAGTTGTGTTTCTTTTTAGTAGCCTCTATTTCCCTGATCTACACACCCAGACCTAAATCCTCTGGCAACACTAGAACTTTGGTCATAATCCCATGAAAATTGACCTGCACTTATATACCATTATAAATAAAATTAAATTTGCCATATTAACAATAAGTTTTTAAAAAATATTTATTTATTAAATTGATTAGAGTGACATTAGTCAACATGAACATATAGGTGTCATGTGTGGGTTTCTATGTTACAAGATCTATATATTGCACCATTTTCTCACCACCTGAAGTCAGATCTTCTCCTCTCACCTTATATTAGACTCCCTTCACCTCCCTCCCCCTTTCTTCTGGAAGTCACCACACTGCTGTTTATGTTCACAAATTTCAGTTTCATGTGTGAAACATAAAACAAAATGTTTCTTAAAAAACAAAACATGATAATCTCAACAGAGACAGAAAAATAATTTGATAAAATTTAACATCTATTCCTGATTTTTAAAAAGAATTATCAGAATACTAGGAACAGAAGGAAATTTCTTCATTCTGATAAATAGCATCTATGGAAAAATACAGTTAATGTCATAATTAATGGTGAAAAACAGAATGATTTCTTCCTTAACTCAGAATCAAGACAAGAATTTTCATTCTCATTTCTATTCAGCATTATACTACAGTTCATTCTCATTTCTATTCAACATTATACTACAGGTCACAGTCAGTACAATACAGCAAGAGACATAAAATACAACCACATTGGAAAGAAAAGAGTAAACTTGCCTTTGTTTGAAGATGACATGTAGACAATCCAATATAATCTGCAAAAAAACTACTATAATTAATAAGTGAATTTAGCAATGTGGAAGGGTACAAGGCTTATATAAAAAATAAAACACAGGGAGAAAACAAGATGGCAGCACAGGTAAACACCTAAACTGCTGCCTTGCACAACAATTTCAAAACTACAACTAAAAAACAAAACACACATCATCCAAAACCACAGGAAAGCTGGCTGAGTGGAAATTCTACAACTAGAAGAAAAAAGAAAAGCACACTGAGACTCACAGGAGCTGCAGGAGGCAAAGGTACTGAGACGTGCATGTGGAGAGGACTGGCAACTGAGTGCACAGCTGGCTTTCTCAAGCAGAAGGGAGACAAAAGCTCCAAACTGTACTGAACTCCAGTTTTGGGTGAGACTCTGGGGACCCAGACTCATATGGGGTGAAACTGGACTGTCAGGAAAGAGAAAAGCACACTGAGACTCAGAGGAAATACAGAAGGCAGAGGTACTGAGGTGCACACACGAAGAGGACGAGCAACTGAGTATGTGGCTGGTGTTCTCAACTGGGAGGAAGACAAAAGCTCCTGACAGCTCTAAACTCCATTTCAGGGCTAGACTTTGGGGACCCAGAATCATTCAGGGAGAAACTGGACTGTCAGCAGGCAGAAGTCGAGGGTAGCTTTCTCTCAGAGGTGCTTGCAATGATTACCATGGGACACTGAGACACAAGGGCCTATTAGGGCAGAGCTGACAGGAAACCAATGCTGTCTGCTCTGCCCTGAGACTCCACCCTATTCAGGTTGAGCACAAAGGTTTTTGCAAGCTTTGTCTCATAAGGGTGTCTCCAACACAGAAGTTCTCCCAGCATAGACACAGCTGATCCTCATAGCCAATTGGTCTGGAGGTCAATTCCTCCCAGTGATACCAATAATAATCAAGGCTTAAATACAAGACTGTGCATACAACCCACAAAGGGGTGCACCAAGAGTGTCCACCTCAGGTAACTGGGAAGGCTGAGCCACTGCACCCTATAGGACACCTACCACACAGGCCACTCTGTCAACTCAGGGAAGCAGCCAAAATGTGGAGACAAAGAAACATATCACAAATGAAAGAAATGGAGGAAAGCAAATGATTGGATATGGCATTCAAAATCTCAGTTGTAAGGTTTTTTAAGAATTTTCTAGAAAAGGTTGATAAATTTAGTGAGATTCAGAGGACATGAAAAAGGACCAACTAGAAATTAAGCATACACTGACTGAAATTAAAATATATATATTAGACAGAGATCTAATAGCAGACCAGAGGATTGCAAAAATCAAGTCAAAGATTTTAAATACAAAGAAGCAAAAGAACACTCAACTGGAAAAGCAAAAAGAAAAAAGAATCCAAAAATATGAAGATGGTGTAAGGAGCCTCTGGGACAACTTCAAGTGTACCAACATCAGAATTATGGGAGTGCCAGAAGAAGAGAGAAAATGAGATATTGAAAACCTATTTTAAGAAATAATGACTGAAAACTTCCCCCACCTGGTGAAAGAAATAGACTTACAAGTCCAGGAAGCAAAGAGAACACCAAGCAAAAGGAATCCAAAGAGGACCACTCCAAGACACATCATAATTAAAATGCCAAGACCAAAAGACGAAGAGAGAATATTAAAAGCATCAAGACAAAAACAGTTAGTTACCTACAAGGGAGCACCCATATGATTGTCAGCTGATTTCTCAACAGAATATATGCAGGCCAGATGGGAGTGGCAAGAAATATTCAATGTGATGAATAACAAGAACCTACAACCAAGATTACTCTATTCAGAAAAGTTATCATTCAGAATTGAAGGGCAGATAAAGAGCTTCACAGATAAGAAAAAGCAAAATGATTTCATCACCTCCAAACCAGTATTAAATGAAATGCTTAAAGGTATTCTATAAAAAGAGAAAAAAGAAGAAAAAGGAACACATAAAAATTATAAACAACAAATAGATATCTATCAACAAGTGAATCTAAAAATCAAATGAATAAAAAAAATCGGATGAACAGAATAAACTGGTGAATATAATAGAATCGGGTGAATAGAAAGGGAGTGGACTGACAATTCTCGGGGGGAAAGTAGTGTGGGGGGTGTGGGAAGAGACTGGATAAAAATCGTACACCTGTGGATGAGGATAGTTGGGGGAGTGGTAAGGGCAGAGGGTGGGTGGGAACCAGATGGAGGAGAGCTTTAGTGGGGGGAGAGGAACAATTGTAATAATAAAGATTGTTACAATTGTAACAATAAATATTTATTAAATTTAAATAAAATAAAAAATAAAGCACATCTCTGTATACTAGCAATAAACAATTAGAAACAAAAATTAAAACAATACAATTTATAATAGAATAAAAATATGAAATACTCATGGATAAACCTGACAAAATATGCATATGATCTGTATGTTAAAAACTATAAAACAATGATACAAGCAATCAAGAAGTCCTAACTAAATGGTGCAAAAATACTATGCTCATGGATTAGAAAACTCAAACTGTGAAGATATCAGTTCTCACCAATTTGATATAGAGATTCAATATATTCCAAATCAAAATTTCAAAATACCTTTTTTTAGAAATGAACAAGTTGGGTCAAAAATTCATATGGAATACATACAACCTAGAATAGCCCAAACAGCTTCAAATAATAAGAACAATGTTGGAGGAATTCCAGTATCTGATTTTAAGTCATATAAAACTACTGTAACACAAACACTCTGATACTGACATAAATGTTGACAAACATATCAATGAAATGAAGTATGAAGTTTAAATATAGACCCACATATATATGGACAATGATTTTTTACTATCTATAAAAGGAATTCAGAAGAAATATGATAGATTTTGTGTGTCTTCTTTTTTATTGTTTAAAGTATTACATATGTCTCCTTTTTTCCCAGTTGATGCCCCCCACCATTCCCACCCCCGAGGACAAGCCCTCACTGACCCAGGGTCCATGTCCATTGGTTATGCTACTATGCATGCATACAAGTCCTTTCCCCTATGTGTGCTTTTCTAAACAAATGGTGCTGAAAAATGGAGGGGCCTCATAGTAAGGAATGTCAGTGACTTCTATGAATTGAGACAGGTTCTTAAATGACAACCAACAAGTCCTACAACCACAAAGAACTAAAGTCTTCACCAGTAAGAATGATCTTGAAAGTGGTTTTTCCCCCAGAGACCCCAGATAAAAACTCAGCCCAGCCACCACCTTAAATTCAGCTTTGTGAGACCCTCAGCATATAATCTAGCCACACTGAGTTATTATTACCCAAGATAATTGAAAACATGTTCATACAGAAACTTGTATACAGATATTCATAAATACTTCATTTGTAATAGCCAAAACCCTTAAACAACCTAAATGTCCATCAACATATGAATGAATAAACTAATTGTGGATGTCCCAAAATAATACTATTCAGCAATAAAAATGATCTATTGGTACACTCAACAACATGGATGAAACTCAAAATAGTCATAATAAAAGAAGTCAGATGAAAAATAATATACATTTTATGATTCAATTTACATAAACTCTAGAAAATGCAAAATAAACTATAATGACAGAAAAGCAGATCAATAGTTACCCAGGGACAGGGCAAAGAGAATAAAAAGAAGTGAGAGGGAGGGTTTATAAGAGGCACAAGGAAACTTTTACAGTGTTGAATATTTTCATTATATTGATTGCATTGATGGTACACATGTCAAAACATCAAATTGTATAAGTTTATTCAGTTCATATTCGTGTATGAATGGGCTGCATATTGTTTCATGAGATATCTTGAGCAAAGAATAAACTGAAAACACATGATAAATAGTGAATAATCCTAGATATTTAAATGTTTAGCAGTAATTCCAATGCCTTCACTCAAGGAAGTAACTAAAGGTTAGGTTGCAATGTGGGATAACAGTGTTTAAACCTATTAGTGCTTGAGTCAGACTCACAGGTTGAATTTTAGCTCTTTCAACTCACAAGCTTTGTGGCCTTGAGCATATTACTTTACTTCTCTGTGTCTTCATTTCCTCATCTGCAAAGAAGCATAGTAAATATCAATAAAAGCAAGTTGTTATTACACAACAGAAAACGGAAGATTTGGGGCAGAAATATTTATGGGCCATTAGGGTATTCCACTACTTTCAGGACTACCACAAGCAGGGGCAGGGTTCACCTGTTTTCTTCTGACTGCATTGGACTACAATAAGCACCTGGAAGAGCATATAATACACTCCTCTCCTAGATACAGAACTTAACTTGATAGTTCCTTTGGCCAGTGTCTTACCTTATGCTAATTTACCAGCCTCTACACTGCTCACAGAATAAAATCTACAGCATCTCCATGGTTCTTCGTTTCTTAAAAGAAACTTTTATAATCCAATCTCTTGATCTATCAGACATACATTATCAATGCATTCATTCAACAGATATTCAATAACCACCATGTGCTGGGCAAGGTGTGAGGAATGGCAAATACAATTGTGAAGATATAGTACAGCCCTAAATCAGATCATAAGTTTATGGTGTAGACAGGGAACACCTCAAAAAGTCAACTATCTACAAAAGATCTACTGGCACTGATCTCAGGAAACATGAATGTCTGAAAAACCAAATATTCCCAAATTTCCAAATAAACAGAGAGAGAGAGAGAGAGAGAGAGAGAGAGAGAGAGAGAGAGAGAGAGAAAGTTAGGGACTATGAGCAGGTGAAACAATGATGCTAGCATGATTTTTGATTCCCTTTCAGAAGAAACTGCCTGTGTCCTTCAAAAACTGTGATGATAGCAAAAAACTGTGATGATAGCAAAATCCTGTTCCAAAAGGCATGGGCATGACTAATGCCACCACAATTTCTTGAATATTTTCTTGCCTGTCTCCTGTCCCTGCCTCCAAAAAACACATCCATTACAGCTGTTATTCTATGCAGATAGTACACTTTGTCTAGCAGTTGCACATTGTGCACTTTTCTCTGCATTCTCTCTCTGCTGCCAGTCTGTAATTAGCCACTTTGTAAAGATTATTGGGAACCAACACAAGTGATACCATCCCAGTCAACACTCCTGAAGGAGTGGAAACACATTGTTGTCCAAAAATAACAATAGAGGAAGCCAAGCCCAAATATAATCTTTCTCCAGCACACTTTGGAAAGCTCCATACTATATTTGATATTTAAGCTCCATTTAGCTGCTAAGCCTGCAAAGCCACAATTTAGTCATAAAGCTCAGACACTCTAGTGAATAGGTGTCAGAGAAAAGAAGATCTGATCTGGGACCTGGAGTATTAATATAATTTGGATAGGTTGAGAGGAGCAAGAAGTGCATGGCAGTCATATCACTGTGGTAAAAGAACAATAGGAGAGCCCTCAGGAAGAAAGACATAAAACATATACTAATATATAAATTGAATAGGTGTTGCTCTACTAATATTTTATAGACATGATAGCACAAAAATATTTTAATATTTTATACAGAGAAGCTCTAAGACTTTTCTCTCACAGAGGCAGTACATCTTTAAAACGTCCCCGTGGAAGGCAGAGTGTGGAATACGACTTGAAGAAGGCAAATAAGGAAACAAATTAAAAAACTGATACAGGTAAAAAATAATAGTGGCCTAAACTCCAGGCTGTGATATAAGGAATGAAATAATAGACATGGAATAAAATATGAATAAACCCAAAGAAGCTCACAATCTGCCCTGGACTGTGTGGCTCAGTTGATTGGCCATCATCTTGTGCAGGGAAAGGTGACTGATTTGATTACTGCTCAGGGCAAATGCCTATATTACAGGCTTGATCCAGGTAGGGGGTGTGCAGGAGGCAGCAAATTGATGCCTCTTCTCTTCTCTTCTCTTCTCTTCTCTTCTCTTCTCTTCTCTTCTCTCTTTCCCTCCCCTCCCCCTTCCCTTCTTCTTCATCGAAACAAATAGACCAAGCAACATTATCCAAAACAAATGTCCTGATCAGCTCCACTGTTAGTTCTGAGCAAAAGGGAATCTGTCCTTGGCCCTATGCTTTAGAATATTATGCATCACACACACACACACACACATACACACACACACACACACACACACACACCAGTTATTAAAGAATACATAGAAGCTTCTGTTACTCCAGATCCATAATTCAGCACTGTCACAGCTCAATCTATAACTCTAAATATCCACTTCTATGTGTAATGATGTTCAGCCAATGATCTATATAACTACCGCCCTGTGTTCTCAAAACAACACACAATGCCAATAGGGTTTGGAGATTGCACCTCTGCCAACTTTAAAGACTGACAATGTCTAAAGTAATACCGAGATGGCAGCTGGCAGGATGGAGGTGAGGGAGAGGAAGTGAGTGAGGAGATGAAAGGAGAGTGTGTGGATGTGTATGTGTGGCTGAGTGAGTGAGGGACAGTTGAATCTCACAGGAGCAGCAGGGACTAGCAGTCCAGGCTCTCTTAGACAAGGAAAGACTGCCACCATGGCTGGCACTCCACAGACTGTGTGACTTGGATGTGGAGCCCACGCCATCTTGAAGGGGAAAACGGCCTTTCTTTGGGAACTCATCAACACTGCCAGCCAGACAGGCCTTGGAGCTGACCTGTGAGCCAACAACCACTCCAGCCAGAGTCCTGTTGCCACAGCTGCAGACCCGCAGACACTGGGACCTCTACCTCTAAAAAAGTGACTGCAACCTCCCCCGCCCCAGTGATATCAATGTGGTTGCGACACACACTAGAAACCGGTTTACAGAGCGCCCTAGTTTCCCTGAGTGCAACGTGCTCTCCTCACCACTTTACAGAGCCCCCTAGTGGCCACGTTTGTGGCGTGCCCTAGTCGCCCCATTTGGGGCTTGCCCACCTCGCCATTTTACAGAGCGCCCCAGTCACAGTGTTTGCTGCGCACCCTAGTGGGCGCGTTTGGGGCACATACCTGTCGCCAGTTTACAGAACTCTCTAGTCAGCGGACTGTTTATGGCCCTCCCAGGTCTGCGTGTTTACAGCGCACCCTAGTTAGCAAGTTTACCGTCTACCCACATCAGTATGTGTACAGTCCACCCTCAGCAGCACATTTCTGAGGGTCAACTCCCTATGCAGTGCCTGGGAGCCACTGGGATGTCCCAAGGGTGTGATTTTGTAACTCTGGGCATCACAGTCATGCTCCTCCAGAACCACACCACCCTAACAGATGAGTCTTTGGTGTCACTGTGAGTCCACGTTGGGCATGCGTGATCCCAATTAAGGGTGTGTGCAAAACAGCAAAAATATGGACACCCCCCTACATGGTTGCCGATTTCTAAACACCACAGTTGTGCTGCTCAAGCTCTCGGATCTATATCAAGAGAACCCAAATAGCTCAAGTAGAGAACTACAATAGATTAACAAGCACAGGAGAACTGAGAGAATACACCAATAGCACCATCCCCCCAAAAACCTGCATAGAAAAGCAATTGGATCTACATTAAAACATTACAGGAAGCCGAGACTGGTTTGGCTCAGTGGATAGAGCATCAGCCTGCGGACTGAAAGGTCTCGGTTCGATTCCGGTCGGGGGCATGTACCTTACTTGCGGGTGCATCTCCAGTGTGGGGTGTGCAGGAGGCGGCTGATCCATGTCTCTCGCTCATCGATGTTTCTGACTTTCTATCCCTCTCCCTTCCTCTCTGTGAAAAATCAATAAAATATATTTTTTTAAAAAATTATAGGAAAACATGGGAAGAAAAAAAGCAATCCCCAAAGGAAAGAAAAAGAAGAATCACCAGAAAGGGAGTTAATGAAACTGAAGCCAGCAGCTTATTGGAAAAATAATTCAGATTAATGGTTGTAAGGATGTTTAAACAGATGGAAAACAAATACACACAACTCAATTGCAAATAACACAACTCAATGAGAATTAAAGGAGCTGAATGAGAATGTCACCAACATGAAACAAAAACAGGAAGAGATGACATAGCTGCATTAAGGAACACAATGGAAGGCCTAAAAAGTAGACTAGAAAAGGCTGAGGACTGTATCAGTGAATTAGAAGACAAGATAGGAAAAAACACACAAACACAGCAAGAACTGGAAGAAGGACTTAAAAAACACGAAGAAAGCCTAAGGGAGCTTTAGGGCAACACAAAACAAAACAACATATGCTTAATTGGGATACCAGAAGGAGTGGGAGAAAAGCAAGGAATAGAAAACCTATTTGAAGAAATAATGACAGAAAATTTCCCTGATATTGGCAAGAAAAAAAATATGAAAGTCCAAGAGGTACACAAAGTTCCAAACAAGCTGAACCTAAAAAAAAAACTGGCACCAAGACACATCATAATTAAATTTGAGAACACTAACAACAAAGTAAAAATCTTAAAGGCAGCCAGAGAGAGACAGAAAGTTACCTACAAGGGATCTCCTATTAGAATATCAACTGATTTCTCAACAGAAACACACGAGGCCAGAAGGGAAGGAAATGAAATATATAAAGTGATTCAAAACAAGGGTCTGAACCCAAGAATACTATACCTAGCATAGCTATCATTCAAAATTGAAGGTGGAATCAGGAGCTTCACAGACAAAAAAGGGCTAAGAGAGTTTATCACTACCAACCCAACAATGCAAGAAATGCTAAAGGGACTCCTGTAAAAAGAAGAATGAGAAAGGCAAGAAAAAACATAAACACTAAGGGAAAATATGACAACAAACATGAACTTGTCAATAATAAATTAAACATAACCAGGTTAAATGCACCAATCAAAAGACATAGGGTAGCTGAATGTTGAAGAAAACATGACCCATATATTTGCTGTCTACAAGAGACTCACCTCAGAGCAAAGGACTAACACAGACTGAGAGGGAAGGGATGGAAAAACATCTTTCAGGCAAATAGAAATGAGAAAAAAGCTGGGGTGGTGATACTTTTATCTGATAAAATAGACCTCAAAGTAAAGTCCTTAACAAGAGATAAGGAAGGCCACTACATAATAGTAAAAGAATCAATTCATCAAAAATATATTATTGATAAACATATATGCAAGAGCACCTAAATACATTAAAAAAAACTCCTGGAGGATATCAAGGGAGAGATCGACAACAATACAATCATAGTAGGGGATTTTAATACACCACTAACATCACTGGACAAATCCTCTAGACAAAAAATCAGAAAAGAAACAGCAATTCTAAATAACTAACTAGATCAGGTAGACATAATTGACATATTCAGAGCATATGACCACAAAGCCAGGGAATATACATTCTTCTCAAGTGCACACAGGGCATTTTCAAAAATAGACCACATATTGGGTCACAAACAAAGTCTCCCCAAATTAAAAATGATTGAAATCATGTCAAGCATTTTCTCAGACCACAATGGCATAAGATTAGAAATAAACTACAATAAAAACATTCCAAAATATTCAAACACTTGAAAGTTGAATAGCATGTTACTAAACAATGATTGGGTTATAAAAGACATCAAAGAAAAAATTTAAAATATCCTGGAGACTAATGACAATAAAAACACAGCAACGCAAATGCTATGGGACACAAGTGAAAACAGTGCTGAGAGGGAAGTTTATAGCTCTACAGGCCTGCCTCAAAAAAAAAAAAAAAAAAAAAAAAAAAAAAAAAAAAAAAAAAAAAAAAAAAAAAAAGGAAAAAATGGGAATGAATCACCTAACTCAACAACTCAAAGAATTAGAAAGAGAGCAACAACAAAAGCCCACTATGAGCAGAAGGAAGGAAATAAGAAAAATCAGAGCAGAAATGAATGGCATAGAGACCAAAAAAGCAATACAACAAATCAACAAAACCAAGAACTGGTTCTTTGAAAGAATAAACAAGATTGATGAACCTCTAGCCAGACTCACCAAGAAGCAAAGAGAAAGGATTCAAATAAACAAAATCAGGAATGAGAGAGGTGAAATAACTATAGACCCCATAGAAATACAAGGGATTTTTATGGAATATTATGAACAACTCTATTGTAACAAATTACACACCCTAGAGGAAATGGACAGATTCCTAGAAAAGCACAACCTTCCAAAACTCACACAGGAAGATTCTAAAAATCTCAATACACTGATAACTATGAAAGAAATTGAAGCAGTCATCAAAAAGCTTCCAGCAAACAAAAGCCCAGAACCAGATGGCTTCAGGGGGAAATTTTACTAAACATTCATGAAAGAACTAAAACCCATGCTCCTCAGACTATTCCAGAAAATTCAAGAGGAAAGAACACTTCCAAATTCTTTCTATGAAGCCAGCATCACCCTAATATCAAAACCAGATAAAGATAACACAATGAAAGAGAATTATAGACCAATATCCCTCATGAACATAGATGCCAAAATCCTCAACAAAATTCTAGCAAATCTATTCTAGCAGCACATCAGAAAGATCATACACCAGGATCAATTAGGATTTATTCCAGGATGCAAGGATGGTACAATATTTGCAAATCAATGAACATGATACAACACATAAACAAATTGAGAGATAAAAATCACATAGTCATATCAATTGATGCAGAAAAAGCATTTGACAAAATCCAACACCCTTTATTGATAAAAACGCTCAGCAAGGTGGGAATAGAAGGCTACCATGGAGACAGAACTGAACCTCACAATACCCTGAATGGTCCCAGGGGGATGAATGGTTTGCCAGAGACAGGTAAGATTTCTCAGGGAAGGAACAACCTAAGACAAGCACAGTCGCAGAGGGGCCATCAGGAGAGAACTTGGGGGTCAACAGAGGTGGGGAAGAGACCCTCATCCCCCCCCCCAATTTGCAGGGGTCTGAACCCTCACCCCATCTGTATACTTTGCTTCCCACACTCAGCACAGATTGGGATCCAGGTAACAGGCAGAGACTGTGCCCAGCTCAGATCAGGACCCAGGTAACAGACAGAAACATGCCGACAGCAGCTGCCTTATATCTAAATTCAGCCTAGCACTAAGAATGCTTAGTGCCTAGTGAAGAATGCAAATAAACCTTTCCACTAATATTTACCGAATAATCTAAAATTGTTGGTAGAGTATTAAATTTGACAGTAAAATAATAATCACGCTTTTAGATTAATTTAAATTGGTGAATTGAAATAAGTGAATACCCAAGAAAATTTAAGTGTACTGGACCAAAAGCTGATTCTAAAGTATTAACTAAAATTTCCATTGGTAGTTCATCTCATGGTAAAATTGCTTAACATGCAATGAACATAAAACAGGCATATTTGTGTGGAAAAAAAATTAAAATTTAAAGTTACCAAGATTGCATTAAAAATTTTTATAAAATTATCCATTAATCAAAAAAGGGGGGGGGGGAGAGACCGCGCCATCTTTCAGGGGGAGGTAGATGTCTGCAGCAATCTGAAGCCGGCAGCTGCGCACACATCAAGCAGCTGGGGACCAGGGGACGAGAACTCTGCTCTCCAATCGGCACGGACACGCAGCAGACTCAGAGATCCACGGACACGCAGCGGACTCAGAGATCCAAGGAGCACTGGGTGAGGTCAGACTGCGCCTGGGACAAAAGGGAGGTCTGGAAGCTGCGGTTGACAGAGGCATCCACCCAGCAGACGGGAAAACAGAGCAAGGCTTTCCAGGCAGCGCGGACGTGAGGGGCGGCTGATTCGGAGATCCGCACAGTGCAAGGAAGGGTCACATTTCGCCCGGGTCGGGGTGAGGTCTCCTACCCCCGAACAACAGAGACGCGTACGCATTGGGAGCCTGACTTCGGGAAAGCTGCCACTGGAGAGTCTCCCAGAGGTGGGCAGGGCGTGATCCCTAAGTGTGCAGGCAAACCCTCTGAGCTGTTGACGGAGGGGAGCTCTGGAAAACGACTCCTTTTTTTTCTTTCTTTCTTTCTTTCTTTCTTTTTTTTTTTTTTTTTTTTTTTTTTTTCTGGGGCAGAAGGACAGCCTGGGAGTTATTACAGTGTCCTGGCTGCAAAACCCCCACAAACTGGCTTTGAGAACCACAGAGTAGCAGGATCTGAGCACAGCCTGGAGAGGTCCCCTGCTTTGTCTCAGAGATCAATTCTGAAACACTGCCACCCAGTGGATGACACACAGAATAATAGTGGAAGTAAAGGAGCATTCTAATTTTTTTTTCCTTTGCCTTTTTTTCCTTTCTTTTTCTTTTTTTTTTCTTTTTTTTCCTTTATTTTATTTTATTTTTCATTTTCACTTATTTTAATTAAAAGACCATTTTTTTTCTTTCTGCATCAATTGATTTTTCCTTTTTAACTATTGCATTTTTGTTTTAAACTAGTATTATTATTTAATATTAGTACTTTACTTTTTGGGGAAAAAAAGTGTCATTTTGTTTTCTATTTATTTTATTTCGGGATTAGAGTTCTACATTCTATTTTCATCTTTCCTTTAGCATAATATTACTCCAACTCAACTCTACCTTTATGCCAACACCTTCCTCCTAATTTTCCCCATTTTGTCGTCTTAGTTCTCTTTCCCTTTTCCAACTTTAGATTCTCCCAATTCTTTCTCTTTACCTAGTTAAAATTTCACCCGATTTATATATCTAATTTCAAATCCCCTACTACAAATCCACACAAACCTCTCTCTTCTTGCCTTCATTACCCAAAAAGTTGTTTTTTT